>BPLR01009386.1:0-163259 GCA_021605095.1 Caerostris extrusa | reverse complement strand
AAGCTACGTATTGCCACAGCAGTGAGAAGTTAAATTGACAAAATGTCGAGTTTAATATGGAATCAGAATCAAGGCTCAGGGAGGGGAAGTATGCAAAGAAACAAAATGAGGTCCAGAGCGATGTTATGTTTAGAAAGGCAAGCTAAGTGGACCAAAACTTTGCAGGGTGGAAGCTCTGCCCATTAGAGAAATCAGTAACTGTCGCAGATCTCTGTCTGGTTAATTTCAGCTGTTACAATTCAATGCAGTCATGAATACTTGTAGCTTCAATACCAGAATTGAAAAAAAAATAAATTCTCTCGAACGCAAGTAGCTTTGAGAAATAAGAGTCAGAGTTGAAGTCCTTTTGGGATTTCTTCTGAAGAAGTTGTCTTAGAAATGGGATGAGTAGTTGCAGGTGGTTTATTCTGAATGGCATTGGCATATGAGTAGTGTTGATCAATTTTTCTTGTGATGTAAAGTTTGTTTTCTTGAATGATTAGTCTTGTTTTTCTGGTCAGTTTCAGGAATTTGGGCGCCCTTTCGTGGCTAGATGGCCTTGCATCACGAAATTTATGCAGGTAGGTGTCTCAGTTTTTCCTTCGAGAGAGCATTCTTTTGTGTGGGCCTCCACACTTTAGACAATGTGTTTATGCTCCACAATTATTACTTCCATGACGGAAGTAAATACATGAGAGGCACTGAATGGAACTACGTCTCCTATCGGGATGGGTGATTATTGGGCATTAGTTCAAAGATTTCTGGGTCCTTGATGGGTGAATTTGCCATATGGGAATCTTAGTTTTATTCTTCTGAATTATACTCACAGTGGTGAAACCCAACTTAAGTAGTTCTTCAATTTCATCCGTTTATATGGTTATCGGGAGTGCTTTTAAGGGGTTTTTTACTGGTCTGTGATTTTGCCACTTAATCGTTTGAGTTGCGTTTTCTAACAAAAGAAAGAGAGCAGACTCTGTTGTTGGTTTGTTTGGGAGACAGAACGAAACCAGCTTTTTGTGAATGAGCTCTCGTATTTCAACTTCGTTGCAATATGCACAATCAAGTTCCAAGGAAATTCGTAACCTTTCTTACTGCTACTTTCCAAATCTTTTCTTTATCGTGACAATGCTGAACCCCGTAGGTGTTGTCTATTTAAGAAGTACCTTCTATAAGCCCGAACGATAGCGCCTCATATAATTAAACTGTTAGCACGAGTTCACAACTTTTTTTCTCCTTGGTAAATCTCTCCCTCGATTACATTCAAAATGTCGAGACAAACGAAATTTTCTCTAAACTGTATCTTCAATATAAAATTGATAATTAACCAATCAGTAAATGGTGCGAAGGATGTTTATTCAGCCTTGTTCGCGCCTACGCTCGTGGATACCCTAGCGGCGAAAAAGGTATATGTATGCGCCTGCGTGCGCAGAACTCCTAGTGTTAAGTGTCGTGGCAGATCAGCAAGAGTGAAACAGCATGGCTGCGAGTGGCTATGGCTGTTAAGTGAAATAAAGTATTTGTTAAGTTTTAAACCTGTGGATTATTATTGTGGTGTGTGAGTGTGATTCATAAATATGTGCTTAAGTGCGAGAACATCTAGAGTGCTATATTTACGAGAGCAAGCCTATTGCCGATTGTGCAAACAAACATTCGAGTGTCTCAAATATGGGCTGTGCTCAAGTAATGTCTCATGCAAAAAGCATCAAAGTTTTTTGAAAAGTTCCTCCGGGCTTGTAGAAAGGAATTCCAATAATGGTAAATGTGCTGATTCAAGTAATTCTGGTATACTTAATATTAGTTTGAGAAATTCTGGTTTATTTTTGTATAGAGTAGATACCAACAACTTTTAAATGAAAAGTTTTTAAAAGCACAGACTTATATCATGCTAACAACGATGAAGAGTAACTATTCTTTATCATCTGCTATGGAATTCAATAGCATACGAATAGAATATAAATATAGCTTTTAATGATTCAGACGTAGCTAAACATATAAAGTTGTGGCAATCAAAAGCTAGGTGCGTAATTAAATTTGGCTTAAGCCATATTTTCTTAATAAAATGTTTAAGGGCTATTATTCAAGAAATCATTGCATACATACCATATATTTTGATGAAATTATAAAAAATTAAAATAAAAATAAAAAAATAGATGGTTATGTATATATAGAATATTGGTCAGAAAATGAGAAAAAGTGTTGACTTTTACAGTGACAGTTTTCCTCGGTCATTCAACTACTAATATTTTGAGAAACTAATTGAATAATAATTTGAAGTTGCATCACCAACTCCAGTGCTCCATGGATGGACCTAATGTCAGTTTATCTTTCCAGAAGAAGCCGAATTTGCATTTAGCTTTTGAAGGCCAAGATAAACTTGTACGTATTGGAACTTGCAGTTTATATGCGGTCGTAACGCCTTTAAGAAAGGTATTACTGTATTGAACTGTGATGTGGAAAGTTTTGTCCTTTCCATTTTTCAATGATTTAAATTTTCACTAGCAAGAAGTGTAAGGTTTAACTGTAACTAGATAGACGCCAAAGGTCGCCGCTGTGACCAATAACTGGTACCATAACTGTGTTGACTGGTAAGTACAAGAGGTGAAATTTAGAGACAGCTAGGGAGCGTCTGAACAAGACACACTGTCAGGGACCGTATGTGATGTGTTCATGGCTTTTTATTAAATAGAATTGCTATTGTAGAAGTGGCACAGGATGCCTTGTATGTAAAGTATTGTAAATAGAAAGATTGGAGTGTTTCCGTCCACCAGACGCCTACAACACAATACCTGACAAACTAGTCCCTAGCAAGAGACAACAGAAGGGAAGACTATCATGAATTCCAAGAATTACATCTTCTAGAAAATGTTAGCGTTCATTTGTGTGTGCGACATATTGAAAACAGATGACCGACTCTGGGTTCAGCACGAAAAGAATATTTGAAGAAGTTTTTTAAAGAAATATTTTTAGAACATTTATCAAAATAAAACTTCAAGCACAATAATTTGTGATGGGGTCAGGGGTACGCCTGCGGCGTTCAAGCACAATAATTAATATAACAGCATTTACAACTTTAAAAAAAAAAAATCTGATATTATGTTGCACCTTAATTTTGTTATTTTTATGACCAAAATTTCATCAACCTGTCAAAAAGAGAATCCTCTTGTTCATATACTTTACGATAAACAAAATAAACTCTTCAGAAACTTTATGGTTAAACTTTGAAATCAAAAATTGTTGGTCAAAAGGAGATACTGTTTCCTCAAACATTAAATGAATATGCAGACAATTGATTTCTCTCAAAAGGATTAATGTTGGTTCTGAATTTTCGAAGATTCTTAAAAACCCTAACAATAAAGATTTTTTTCATATCTGTAGCTGCTACATTAAAATAACAGAATATCTGCAATAAAAATTATCCTTTTAGAACCTATAACTGAGAAATATCAGATATATATCCCCAAATTAAAAGATAAAGATACATATATGCATAAAAATGCTATCTATCGCATTGGAGAAAAAATGATACGGACTACGATAATCTTAAAAAAGAGTATGTAATGTTTATGTACGAAAATTTCTACTAAGAAATGCAAGATTATAAGAACGACCTTAATATATGCAAATATTGGTCATCTGTGACTAATAGGAAAGTTGAGCTTGGGGCAATGAAATGATGCAAGGAGATCTCTCTGAGTTGACATTGAAGCTTTAAGAGTCTGAAAAGACTACTTAAAAAATAACCGTCTATATCATAAATTTCTGTTATGCAAGAAATAATAAATGTGAAAAAATACCATGCAGAATATCCATCCCACTTAAGAGGAGTCAGAAGATAACGTCTTGGGGAAAAAAAGGCAAAACAAGATTTATGTGAGAAGCTATCAACTTGTAGCGACATCTATTGATGGAAAATTGAGTACAAATTTAACAACTTCTACTTTGACTGTTAAGAAGGGAATTTTCCCGTTTGAATGAAAACAGAACGTAGTTGGCGTTAGAAATGGAATAAAAGATGTTGTAAATGTGAAAATTGATTATCGTCTTTTTTTTGCCGTCTGGATTTTAATAACACTACGCAACCTTTACAAAGCCGCCACATACTTGGTGACCCGTGAATTGCAAACCGTGATTATTGACAAAATGACTGAAACTAATGAATCGGCGAAAAAGATGAAGTAGCGCGGGTAAGTGTCAAAATACCTCCTTTTTGGGCAGAAAAACCAGAAATATGGTTCTTTCAAGTTGAAGCACAGTTTTCAATTTGTGAAATAACAGCCGAGGATACAAAATTCAACTACTTAGTTTCGCAATTAGAACCGAAATTTGTTGAAAGTTTGTGGGACATTATAAGTGATGATAATAGAACAAAATATACCGCTGCGAAAGAACGTTTGCTGAATACTTTTAAAGAAAGCGAAAATAAGCGTCTTCAGAGACTACTTACAGGACTTGATTTGGGAGATCTTAAACCCAGTCAACTTTTACAAAAAATGAGAAACCTGGCTACTGATGGAATAACTGATAAGGTGCTAACAACATTATTTCTACAAAAAATGCCTGATTCTGTGCGGAATATTTTACTAGTTAGTGATGAAGGAATTGAGAAACTGGCATTAATGGCGGATCGTATTCTTGAAATGCAACCAAAACAAGAACATTACTGCGTAAGCAATAATGTTTCATCAGGATCAGATGCCATAATTGAGTTACGACAACAAATTGCATCTTTGGATAAAAAACTTGAAAAACTGAGTGTCACAAGGAACTCTCGTTCCCAACCAAGAAATAGAGGTCGAAACTCTTCTTCTCATCGAAGTAAGTCTCGCAATCGCTATTATAATCCTTCTGGCAAATACTATTATTACCATTTTCGTTTTCGAGAAAAATGTTTTCCTAATAAATGCAAAGCTCCATGTGCATGGAAAAATAATCCTTCGGAAAACCAGAATTAAATTAACGGCAGACTCTGCTGCTGAAAATACAAAACATTGCCGTCAATTCCGTCTATTTGTCAACGACAAAAAAACGGGTTTACGCTTTTTGGTTGACAGTGGAGCGGACGTAAGTCTTATTCCTTATACTTCTAAACACAAATTTATTAGTGACTATAAATTATATGCTGCAAATAATACCGCAATCGATACTTTTGGTACAGAAATTTTAAATCTTGATCTGGTTTGCGCCGTGAATTTCAATTCCCGTTTATTGTGGCCAAAATTAGTAAACCTATACTAGGTGCAGATTTTTAAATAAGTTCAATTTATTAATTGATATAAAGCATAAAAGATTAATTGATGAAGTAACTAACCTTGCAGTTTATGGTGACATTGCACTCATCTCTATTAATAAAAGTGTAAATACAACGAGCAGCTTATGTAAATATTCTGATTTATTTTCTATGTATCCCAATATAACAAAACCAAATTTTCTTAATTCAAATGTTAAAAATAATGTAAAACATCATATTGTAACTAAAGGACAACCCATAAATTGCAAAGCAAGACAATTAGATCCAAAACGGTTGGAAATAGCTAAAAAGAGAATTTAAGTATATGCTAGACAAATAACATCATTAGTCCATCTAGCTCAGAATGGGCAAGTCCCTTACATATAGAAACAAAGAAGGATTGTTCTTTTCGTCCGTGTGGGGATTATAGAAGATTGAATGATTTAACTATACCTGATCGATATAACATACCTCGAATCCAGGATTTTCAACATATTTTAACTAATAAAACTATCTTTTCCAAAATTGGCATTACTAAAGCATATTATCACATTCCCGTAGCAGATGAAGATAAGGCAAAAACTTCCATCATCACACCTTTTGGACTTTATCAAATCAATGTGATGAGTTTTGGTCTCAAAAATGCCTCTGCAACATTTCAAAGGTTTATAAATGAAATTCTTTATGGTCTAGACTTTGTGTTTCCATACTTAGATGATGTGTTGATCGCCTCTTCTTGCGAGAAGAACATCGTTCACATCTTAAAATAGTTTTCCAGCGTTTAGATAAATATGGTCTACGGATTAATGTTAGCAAATCAGTTTTGGGAGTACCTGTAATAGATTTTTAGGCTATCAAATATCTGCGACACCTATTGATGGAAAATGGAATACACATTGAACGACTTCTACTTTCACTGTTAAAAAAGGAATTTCCCCGCTAGAATGAAAACAGAACGTAGTTGGTATTACGTAGTTGGCTTTAGAAGAAATGGAATAAAGATGTAAATGTGAAAATTGATTATCGTCTTTTATTTTGCCGTCTGGATTTTAATAACACTACGCAACCTTTACAAAAGCCGCCACATACTTGGTGACCCGTGAATTGTTTGCAAACTGTGATTTATTTACAAAATGACTGAAACAAATGGATCGGCGAAAAAAGATGAAGTAGCGCGGGTAAGTGTCAAAATACCTCCTTTTTGGGCAGAAAAACCAGAAATATGGTTCTTTCAAGTTGAAGCACAGTTTTCAATTTGTGGAATAACAGCCGAGGATACAAAATTCAACTACTTAGTTTCGCAATTAGAACCGAAATTTGTTGAAAGTTTGTGGGACATTATAAGTGATGATAATAGAACAAAATATACCGCTGCAAAAGAACGTTTGCTGAATACTTTTAAAGAAAGCGAAAATAAGCGTCTTCAGAGACTACTTACAGGACTTGATTTGGGAGATCTTAAACCCAGTCAACTTTTACAAAAAATGAGAAACCTGGCTACTGATGGAATTACTGACAAAATGCTAACAACATTATTTCTACAAAAAATGCCTGATTCCGTGCGGAATATTTTACTAGTTAGTGATGAAGGAATTGAGAAACTGGCATTAATGGCGGATCGTATTCTTGAAATGCAACCAAAACAAGAACTTCACTGCGTAAGCAATAATGTTTCATCAGGATCAGATGCCATAACTGCGTTACAACAACAAATTGCATCTTTGGATAATAAACTTGAAAAACTGAGTGTCACAAGGAACTCTCGTTCCCAATCAAGACATAGAGGTCGATACTCTTCTTCTCATCGAAGTAAGTCTCGCAATCGCTATTATAATCCTTCTGGCAAATACTGTTATTACCATTTTCGTTTTCGAGAAAAATGTTTTCCTGATAAATGCCAAGCTCCATGTGCATGGAAAAATAATCCTTCGGAAAACCAGAATCAGCAACAGAATTAACGGCAGACTCTGCTGCTGAAAATACAACACATTGCCGTCAATTCCGTCTATTTGTCAACGACAAAAACGGGTTTACGCTTTTGGTTGACAGTGGAGCGGACGTAAGTCTTATTCCTTATACTTCTAAACACAAATTTATTAGTGACTATAAATTATATGCTGCAAATAATACTGCAATCGATACTTTTGGTACAGAAATTTTAAATCTTGATCTAGGTTTGCGCCGAGAATTTCAATTCCCGTTTATTGTGGCTAAAATTAGTAAACCTATACTAGGTGCAGATTTTTTAAATAAGTTCAATTTATTAATTGATATCAAGCATAAAAGATTAATTGATGGTGTAACTAACCTTGCAGTTTATGGTGACATTGCACCTATCTCTATTAATGAAAGTGTAAATACAACGAGCAGCTTATGTAAATATTCTGATTTATTTTCTATGTATCCCAATATAACAAAACCAAATTTTCTTGTTTCAAATGTTAAACATAATGTAAAACATCATATTATAACTAAAGGACAACCTATAAATTGTAAAGCAAGACAATTAGATCCAAAACGGTTGGAAATAGCTAAAAGAGAATTTAAATATATGCTAGACAATAACATTATTAGTCCATCTAGCTCAGAATGGGCAAGTCCATTACATATAGTAACAAAGAAAGATGGTTCTTTTCGTCCGTGTGGTGATTATAGAAGATTGAATGATTTAACTATACCTGATCGATATAACATACCTCGAATCCAGGATTTTCAACATATTTTAACTAATAAAACTATATTTTCTAAAATTGACATTACTAAAGCATATTATCACATTCCTGTAGCAGATGAAGATAAGGCAAAAACTGCCATCATCACACCTTTTGGACTTTATCAATTCAATGTGATGAGTTTTGGTCTCAAAAATGCCCCTGCAACATTTCAAAGGTTTATAAATGAAGTTCTTTATGGTCTAGACTTTGTGTTTCCATACTTAGATGATGTGTTGATCGCCTCTTCTTGCGAGGAAGAACATCGTTCACATCTTAAAATAGTTTTCCAGCGCTTAGATAAATATGGTCTACGGATTAATGTTAGCAAATCAGTTTTGGGAGTACCTGTAATAGATTTTTTAGGCTATCAAATATCTGCGGAAGGCTCACAACCTCAACCTCAAAAGATCAAAGCTATCATAGAATATCCATTGCCAGAAACTATGCACGAATTACGTTCCTTCTTAGGAATGATCAATTTTTATCGTAATTATATAAATAATGCCGCAAAAAACTCAAGCCCCTCTACATGAACTTTTGAAAGGATCTACAAAAAAGATCGACGCCAAATACCATGGACCGATGAAACTAGACAAAGTTTTGAAAAATGCAAACAAGATGTTGCTCAAATAGCGTTAATGGCATATCCCAATTCAGATTACCCTCTGGCACTTCTCACAGATGCATCTGATTGGGCTATTGGATCAGTTATTCAACAAAAAGAACCAAATGGATGGAAGCCAATTGCATTTTTTTCTAAAAACTTAATGATGCTCAGAAAAATTACAGCGTTTACGACCGTGAACTTTTGGGTATATATTTATCCATTAAACATTTTAAGCATTTACTTGAAGGTCGAGATTTCGATATTTATACTGATCATAAGCCGTTAACATTCGCTTTTAAGCAAAACAATGATAAAGCCTCCCCCAGACAACTAAGACACCTACAATATATCTCACAATTCTCTACTAACCTATACCATATCAGTGGTCGAAACAATGTGGTAGCAGACAGACTGTCTAGAATTGAGAACATCGATTCACCTATTGTTGATTATGACTTGATAGCAGATGCACAAATTAATGATGATGAATTGCAAGAATTGAAATTACATTCCAAATCATTACATTTTAAAGAACACCAATTGCCATCAGGAAAGCTCTTGCATTGTGATACCTCTACTTCCAGTATCAGACCATTCATACCAAAAAATTTTCGAATGACAATATTTAATACAATTCACAGTTTAGCTCATTCTGGAATTCGAACTACTGTAAAAGAAATAACTAAAAGATTCATTTGGCCAAATATGAAAAAAGATGTTAAACAGTGGACTCAAACTTGCATCAACTGTCAGAAAAATAAAATAACTAAACATACAAAATCAGAATATTCACAATTTCAAGCACCAGATGAGAGATTTAGTGTCGTTCATATAGATTTAATTGGACCTTATTCACCTTCTAATGGATACACATACTGCTTGACGTGTATTGATCGGTTTACCTCTTGGATGGAAGTGGTACCGTTATCAAATATCACTGCAGAAAGTATAGCAAAAGCTTTTTATGAGCATTGGATTACCCGATTTGGTGTACCTACTTGTGTTATTACTGACAGAGGCACTCAATTTATTTCAGAACTATTTCGAAGTTTAGCTGCGCTATGTGGTGTTAAAGTAAACCATACGTCTTCTTACCATCCTCAGAGTAATGGAAAAGTTGAACGTCTTCACCGTACCTTGAAAACAGCTATTAGATGTCATAACAACGTTCGTTGGACGGACACATTACCAACGGTTCTTATGGGTTTGCGAGCTGCTCTACATGAGGACTGTAAGTATACAATAGCTGAAATGGTTTATGGCAAAACTATTAAATTACCAGGCGAATTCTTTGAAGAATCCAGATTGCCAATATCTGATGATAATTTTGTAAGCAATCTCCGAAAACAGATGGCCGACTTAAAACCATACCAATCCAAAAACAAATGTCAACAAAAGATCTTCATTCCAAAAGATTTGTACACATGCTCACATGTGTTTCTGCGAATTGACAGAGTTAAAAAACCTTTAGAACCCCCATATGAAGGACCCTATTTGGTATTGCAAAGATCCCCTAAAACTTTCTTCTATCAATTAAAAATAAACAAGTTAATATTTCCGTGGATAGATTAAAACCGGCATATGTGTTACAACCTAATGAACATCTGAATCCAACGTCATCAAATGATCATACATCTGTGCCGAGTGAGCAAACATTTATACCAAGTCAGCAAGTTGCACAACCAAACACAACAACACGTTGTGGAAGACAAGTAAAACTTCCTGTTCGTTTCAATGACATTATTGAATTTTCTTCAAAATTATAATTCGTCCATGTCCATTTTAAAAATTAACTTGATTTATTGTATGTAAATTTTTATATGTAATTGTATTTGTAATTATTTTGTGCAATTTAAATTTGTATCAATGTGTATTTGTTCGCCATTATTTGTATAGATATATTAATTCTTCTACCATTTTCAAAGTAACGTAACTTTGTTACTGGTAGGGGAGTGATGTAGCGACACCTATTGATGGAAAATGGAATACACATTGAACGACTTCTACTTTCACTGTTAAAAAGGGAATTTCCCCGCTAGAATGAAAACAGAACGTAGCTGGTATTACGTAGTTGGCTTTAGAAGAAATGGAATAAAGATGTAAATGTGAAAATTGATTATCGTCTTTTATTTTGCCGTCTGGATTTTAATAACACTACGCAACCTTTACAAAAAAGAACCGCCAACATAGTTTTCAAAAGTTTAGATAAATATGGTCTACGGATTAATATTAGCAAATCAGTTTTGGGAGTAGCTGTAATAGATTTTTAGGCTATCAAATATCTGCAGAAGGCTCACAACCTCAACCTCAAAAATCAAAATATCATAGATTATCCATTGCCAGAAACTATGCACGAATTACGTTCCTTCTTAGGAATGATAAATTTTTATCGTAATTATATAAATAATGCCGCAAAAACTCAAGCCCCTCTACATGAACTTTTGAAAGGATCTACAAAAAAATGATCGAAAATACCATAGACCGATGAAACTAGACAAAGTTTTGAAAAATGCAAACAAGATGTTGCTCAAATAGCGTTAATGGAATGGATTACCCTCTGGCACTTCTCACAGATGCATCTGATTGGGCTATTGGATCAGTTATTCAACAAAAAAGAACCAAATGGATGGAAGCCAATTGCATTTTTTTCTAAAAAAAAATGATGTCAAGAAAAATTACAGCGTTTACGACCGTGAACTTTTGGGTATATATTTATCCATTAAACATTTTAAGCATTTACTTGAAGATCGAGATTTCGAATATTTATACTGATCATAAACCGTTAACATTCGCTTTTAAGCAAAACAATGATAAAGCCTCCCCCAGACAACTAAGACATCTACAATATATCTCACAATTCTCTACTAACCTATACCATATCAGTGGTCGAAACAATGTGGTAGCAGAAGACTGTCTAGAATTGAGGACATCGATTCACCTATTGTCGATTATGACTTGATAGCAGATGCACAAATTAATGATGATGAACTGCAACAATTGAAATTACATTCTAAATCATTACATTTTAAAAAGAACCCAATTGCCATCAGGAAAGCTCTTGCATTGTGATACCTCTACTTCCAGTATCAGACCATTCATACCAAAAATTTTCTAATGACAATATTTAATACAATTCACAGTTTAGCTCATTCTGGAATTCGAACTACTGTAAAAGAAATAAAAAAAGGTTCATTTGGCCAAATATGAAAAAGATGTTAAACAGTGGACTCAAACTTGCATCAACTGTCAGAAAAATAAAATAACTAAACATACAAAATCAGAATATTCACAATTTCAAGCACCAGATGAGAGATTTAGTGTCGTTCATATAGATTTAATTGGACCTTATTCACCTTCTAATGGATACACATACTGCTTGAAGTGTATTGATCGGTTTACCTTCTTGGATGGAAGTGGTACCGTTATCAAATATCACTGCAGAAAGTATAGCAAAAAACTTTTTATGAGCATTGGATTACCCGATTTGGTGTACCTACTTGTGTTATTACTGACAGAGGCACTCAATTTATTTCAGAACTATTTCGAAGTTTAGCTGCGCTATGTGGTGTTAAAGTAAACCATACGTCTTTCCATCCTCAGAGTAATGGAAAAGTTGAACGTCCACCGTTTCTTGAAAATAGCTATTGATTTATAAAAAATGAAAAACACCTAAACACATTACCAACGGTTCTTATGGGTTTGCGAGCTGCTCTACATGAGGACTGTAAGTATACAATAGCTGAAATGGTTTATGGCAAAACTATTAAATTACCAGGCGAATTTTTTGAAGAATCCAGATTTTCAATATCTGATGATAATTTCGTAAGCAATCTTCGAAAACAGATGGCCGACTCTTAAAACCATACCAATCCAAAAACAAATGTAAACAAAAGATCTTCATTCCAAAAGATTTGTACACATGCTCACATGTGTTTCTGCGAATTGACAGAGTTAAAAACCTTTAGAACCCCCATATGAAGGACCCTATTTGGTATTGCAAAAATCCCCAAAAACTTTCTTCTATCAATTAAAAATAAAAATTAATATTTCCGTGGATAGATTAAAACCGGCATATGTGTTACAACCCAATGAACATCTGAATCCAACGTCATCATCATTGTTGAATAAAGATGTCGAGTGCCTGAACGCGAAGCCAACGGTATGCGAAGGCAGTAGGAAAGAAAAAGTCATGATAAATAGATAATAGTATTCGTATGATGAGAGAAAAAAAGAAGAAAGTAAGAAAAATGTAAATGATCGGTATGGAAACGTAACAAGAAATTTATGATCAGAAAGAAATGCGTTGAAGTAAAATATCTGAAAAGCGATAAGTCAGCAGGAAATTTTGGTGGTTTGAGGCTTCGATTCCATTTAGAAGCAGAGAAAGGATACTTGTATTTTCCATTCAATTGCGTAAATATAGTTTGTGCCTTGATGAGAGGATTTTCGTGAGTAGCAATGGTATTGAAGAAATTTCTAGAAAGTTTAGTAATATAGTTGTCAATAGAGTCAATTTTTAAATCTTGATGAATTGTAGAGTTGCGGACAAACCAGGGTGCTCCAGTGATAATACGAAGAAGTTTGTTTTGAACAATTTGTACAGATTTCTTGTTAGATTGTGCAGCTAGACCCCAGATTGGGGCAGCATAGGTAAGGATAGGCCTGAGAACTTGTTTGTAGAGAAGAAGTTTGTTTGGCAAAGTTAATTTAGAAAATTTATTAATGAGTGGTAGAGTGAGATAAAATTTTTCCAACATTTTTCTTTGATTTTTTGAATATGAGCTCGAAACGTAAGTTTATTGTCTATAATTAAGCCGAGATATTTAATATTAGTCGCCCATTCAATTTGTTGATAAAAAGGGAGAGATTTATAAATGGTTGTCTGGCGTGTCCTTTTCGGAAAATGATAGCTTGAGATTTAGAGACATTAATTGCGATGCGCCATTTAGTTAGCCAATCCTCTAGGATATTCAGAACATTTTGAAGAGTATTGATGACATAAAGAATAGAAGCACCTTTGGCAAGAGCAGCAGAATCGTCAGCAAATAGGCAAGTGGAAATGTTAGTGCACTGAGGAAAGTCATAGGTAAAGATATTGTAGAGAATAGGACTTAGCACGCTTTCTTGAGGTGTACCAGCACAAATACGACCGATTTTGGAGAATTCATTATGAAGTCGAACTTGAAAGGTTCTATTTTTAAGATAATTGGTAATGATAAGTGTAATCCAAGTTGGAAATTGAAGTTTGATCATTTTGTAGATCAGTCCATTGTGCCACAGTCGATCGAAAGCTTTTTTGACGTCTAGAAAGACACCTCCTGAAAAAATTTATAGTTATATCCTTCAGTGATGATATTGGTGACACGTAGAAGTTGATGACAAGTTGAGTGATGTTGACGGAATTCAAATTGTTCTGCTGGAATTATGGAATTTTTATCGCAAAAAGAAGTAATATGTTTCACTAAGAGTTTTTCGTAAAGTTTTCCTACACAGCTAAGGAGACTGATGGGCCGATAATTTTGAGGAAATTTCCTATCTTGGCCAGGTTTAGGGAACATGATGATATTTGCTTTTTTCCAGATAGGAGGGAAGTAGTGATATTTAGTACAGCTGTTGTAGATTTTTGCAAGATGAGTAATGGCATTAAGGGGGAGACACATTAAGGCTTTATTTGGAATGTTGTCAGGTCCAGAAGATTTCCGAATGTTGAGATTCTTGATTAAGTTAACCATGTCAGATGGAGAAAAAAAAAAAAATATTGTTATGATAATTTTGATGATCAGCTAGAAAGGAAGTTACTGCATCTTCAACATGCTCAATTTGAGAGTAATCACAAGGTTCAGTGTTTTCTTGAAAGGAGAGTTCAAGGTTTTCAGCAAAAGAGTTCGCTTTATCAGAAGATGAGAATATAAGACCTGTGGATCCAACCAGTGGAGGAATTTTGGGATATTTTTGGTAAAATGTTTGTTAATTTTGAAGAGAGAATTATCTTCTGGATTTAGGCCTAATAAAAATTCATTCCATCTGTCATTTTTTAATTTGTGAATCATTTGCTTTATTTCTTTTGAAGCTTGTTGACGGATTGCTTGAACGGTGGAAACCTGGTATCTTGCCATAATTTACGAATTCTGTTTTTTTTCCGCAATTTTAGAGGTGATTTCAGTAGGAAGTTTTTTGATGTGGTGTACTGAGTTCTTTAGATTTGCTAGCAAGGTTGATAGCAGAAGTAACAGCATAGTTAAATTTATCAATAATTTTGTCAATATCTTGAATACTGGAGATGACTGGATTACCAGGAAGGCTTTGAGAGAGAATTTTAATAAAAATATTCCAATTGGTAGTTGTGATTATGCTATTGAGGAAGGGCGTAAATGAATTATGAGAGACTTCAACTATCACAGGGTTATGATCACTGGAAAGATCGTTGATAGAAGAAGCAGGCCCGGCGTTTAAATTTTTAAGAAGTGCGATGTCAAGAGTACTATTGCAAGAACTGTGAAGGCAGAAATTTGTGGGATCATTAGGAGCAATAACATTGAATGCATTAAGATTTGTCCAATCGAAGAGAATAGAACCATTTATGTTGCTGCGTCCATTATTCCATGCAGGATGCTTGAATTCCAACGTCATCAAATGATCATACATCTGTGTCGAGTGAGCAAACATTTATACCAAGTCAGTAAGTTGCACAACCAAATACAACAACACGTTGTGGAAGACAAGTAAAACTTGTTCGTTTCAATGACATTATTGACTTTTCTTCAAAATTATAACTCGTCCATGTCCGTTTTTAAAATTAACTTGATTTATTGTATGTAAATGTTTATATGTAATTGTATTTGTAATTATTTTGTGCAATTTAAATTTGTATCAATGTGTATTTGTTCGCTATTCTTTGTATAAATATATTAATTCTTCTACCATTTTTAAGGTAACGTAACTTTGTTACTGGTAGGGAGTGATGTAACGGCACCTATTGATGGAAAATGGAGTACAAATTTAACAACTTCTACTTTCACTGTTAAGAAGGGAATTTTCGTGCTATAATGAAAACAGAACGTAGTTGGCGTTAGAAATGGAATAAAGATGTTGTAAATGTGAAAATTGATTATCGTCTTTTTTTGCCGTCTGGATTTTAATAACACTACGCAACCTTTTTACAAAGTCGCCACAAACTCTATCTTCCAGTGAAGAATAACTTCTGAAAGAAACAAGAAGCCTTCCATCTGTTGCTAAATGAGACAATAAAAATTCTGAAGCTGCTATAAAGAAAATTGCTTGAATGTTGTAAAAGCTACATGGAGAATGTTAAATACAGCAAACAATACCATTAAGTTGCATCTGAAAAGACTGACAACTGTGAGAAGAGAGATGTCAGATGTGCATAAAATATTGATCAAAATATAGTTAGTATTTTGATTGAAAAAAATTCTTCTACTCACGGTTCTATTACCCCAACACGGACCGTTGCTGATTTAACTAACGAAGTACAACAAGCATAGAATTCCGTGCCTGAAATTAACATGTGGTACCTGTGCTATACACTGCATGCGCACTTGCATGCTTGCATTTCAAAATGATGGAGACTACTCCATCGGTTATTAATGTGCCACCGTTTAACATTTGAAACGACTCGTCTCGCGCATACTTCGACCAGTGACTTCGAAACTTTAATCAAATAAATATGTTACCTAGACAAATGCTTTGCCCTAATTTCATTCTTTTTTAACTCATTTCTTATTGTTCGGATTAAATTTTCCACCAGTGTATATATATCAAATTTCTAACAGGAAATACTTATTAATTTTGCTATATTATTTATGATTATAATGCTATAAATTAAAATGAGAAATAGTCGCCTGTTGATTGGTACTCGCAACCTTCAAAGTGACAATTTATAACTTTAACCACCACACCATGTAATCACATATCAGCCTCTCACTTTAAAGATATTTTTTTATCCAATGCAGTTAGCAAACACTTAGAAAATTGCCTTTGACGCCTTAAGGCAAGCTCTGCACAGACGTTAAACACTTAGCACTACTCAGGAGGTGCGTGTAGCTTGAAGATAAACTACAGACGCGGAGTAACAATACCCCGCAACTCTCTACGATCATGTTAGACCGGGACCTACGATTTAAAGTGGATTCCGAACCACTACAAATATCCCTGGCACCGTAGGGAATCGACCCCGAAACCTGTGGTACCGAGTGCCAAAACGCTAGCCACTCGGCCATTCAGGCCCCTACTTTAAGGATATAAAAGGGTTTAACATTTTTAAACTAAAATTTGTCGAAAATTATTGAGAGTTGATTCCTATCATTTCAGCCAATTAATATCCTTGTCAAGACCTATGTATAGTATAAATTTCATTTAAATCGGTGATAGATAATTCACTATCTCTTGTTAGTTTTATCTCGTATCACGTGATTGATGCAATAGTTTAATGTAAATTTGTTTGTTTTACTCTGCGGTGTATAATAGTAAAGAGACAAATATATTACTTCTCCTTAGATAACGAAAATAAATAAATAAATAAAAAATAACTAAAAAGGAAATGAGTCTGATCAGCGGTTTAACATTCAGTCTTTATTGCGCAAAGTATTGAAATGTAATCAAAACAATAATAATCACTAATTTTCATTAGAAATAATAATTTAAGAAAATTTACGGCTGTAAGCTAAGAATAAAAAAAATTCTAATTAGTTTTTCTTACTTAAAATACAAACAAACGAGTTTGAAAACTCGCATTAATTATATTATAATATTTATTAGTGTTAACCGAGTTAAAAATATTTTAATAATATAAATAAAATATCACTCATATTATTATAGTTTGCCATCATTTTTTTCTAATGCAGCTGGCAAACACTTAGATGTCTTAAGGCAAGCGCTGCACAGACGTTACTCACTTCGCATTACCCAGGGGGCGCGTGTAACTTGAAGATAAGGCACGGATGCGGAGTAACAATGCCCCGTAACGCTCTACGATCATATTAGACCGGGACCTACATTTTAAAGAGGATTCCGAACCACTACAAACATCCATGGCACTGCCGGAACTCGTACCTGAAACCTGTGGTACCGAGCGTCAGAGCGCTAGCCACTCGGCCATTCATGCCCCTGGTTTGCCATCGTAAGGTAGTAAACATCATCAACAAGAAATTTGTATAAATTGTATTATTATAATAGATTAATTTTAAATATATTTTAGGCACAATATATTAAATACCTATAATTTTTTTAAATAAAAGAATATTTACTTAGACAAGATCTGAAGATTCAATAAAATTTCCATTAAATCATTTTCATGATTTTAAACTGCCTTATGTTGCATCCTTCGACCGTATTAAAAAATATAATGTTTTCTATTAATAATTGGCAACATTAATTACAAGCTAAATTTTGTCAACATCATTGTTGAATTGCATTCTATTTGAAGTTTTGATTTTTGAGGGGATTTTTAATACAGCAAACTAAAAATGAATTCTGTATTGAATATGTGCGATGACACAGCTTTAGATTTTATGAATACGGAAGAATCAACAGGAGTGAGTACATTTTTTTAAATGATATACAAAAATAACTAGCAGAAACTTTTGTTATGCCGCTATTGAAATTTCTAAAAATTATGTTGTTAACCATTATATTTAAATAAAAAGCAATTGCTTACTAATCAATAAAAAAATATAATAGCTCGGATTCTTTCTTTCGTTATATGTTTAAAACCGGCTTTTAACTTATATACATTTATTACAAAAATTAAAATATCTCGAAGTTATGATGCACAAAACATTTATAAGCATTATTTAAAACGAAAGTTTTAAATGGCTTAGATTTAAAATCTGTATAAAATTTATATTCCAAACAAAAATATAGTTTTTAAAAATTATTTTCTATTAAAAGAAAACGATTTCAATTGAATTTTATTATTACAACTCGAACCGCACAGCTATGATATTAATAAAATTTATCTATATCTTTCATAGCTTTAAAATTTGTTCTAGTCACTTAATTGTAATGTATTTTCCATTACTTTTATTTTTATTTATTTCCTGTTGTGACTAAATGAAACAGATTTTGAATTCTAATAATAGAATTGTTATATTTAATTATTTTCAGCAGTGTTGCTTTATGTTAAAATTACATTTCTTGCATTTAATTTGAAGTATTTTAAACTAAAATTTTAATGTTTAACGATAAAGTTATTACAAATTTTAATAAAAAAAAAATACCTGTTTTATAAATAAATGAACAACGACAAAATGTATAACACTGCTTGCAATACAATGTTTTTAATTTACTTTAGAAAGAAGTATGGCTAAATTCTATTCTAATATCTAATTAAAATTTTAAATTTTTTTTTTTTCTTTCATAAGTAATATTAATAGGCTCTTTTATTCTCAGAAAATATGTTTTAATCTTAACAAAATTTTATTTATGTGTATTAAATTTTCCTCAATTAACTATTTAGAAAATTATATAGTCAAATTTAAAAAAAAAATTTTTATGAAAGTTTTTTATTGTAACGTAAATAACATACTGAAATCATAGTTATAGATTTGCTATCTGAGTGTGAAAAGAAAATTTTTGGGTTTTAAATGGAATAAATATTTTATTTAAGTTTAAAATATTTTCCAAATAGAATTACTTTTATTTATCTTGAAATCTTTTACGGTTCATTCAAAAATATATGAAAGTATTAGAACATTCTTCTTCATTTTCCTAGTAATGTTATTATTTTAGAAAAAAATGATAACATCTTTGTCCTGGAAAGAAGTGAATATATTTCTTTAAAATTATATTATTGTGAGGAAGAAATTTACTTGATATTCTTTTGCATAGTAGCATAGAAATTTTTATTTATGTTTATTTTAATCTTTATTGATGATATTTTTATTACTTAAAAGTATTTATCAATGCTTATAAACTGTTTTTTTTTTTTTTTTGTATAATAGACTACTATCATGGCTGTTGAATTTGATGGAGGTGTTGTCCTCGGAGCTGATTCTCGAACAACAATGGGGTAAAGTTTTCATAATTACTGTAGAATTTTATGCTTTTCTTCACATTTCTGTAAACGAAGTCATTTTAAAAATAGTAATTATTTTGCAATATGCTTCTATGAATGTTAAATAATGATATTTAAAACCATAATTTAATAGACTATATGAATGTATGAAAGCATTAATGTTTAATTAGTAATTTATTAATAATTTATGTTTATTTTTATTAATTTAAGTATGTTCTGCTTTATGAGATTATTAATAGAAATAAAATATTTTTTTATATTCCATATTGCAATTTACTAATTAAAATTTCTTGTTTAATTTTATTATTACTCTTCAATAAAAGAAGTAATTTTAGCAGAATTTCTAAATGCAATTATAATGTTAATGTCCAATGAAATTATATTAATTTCTCCCTTTTAAATGATGAAATTAACAAATTGGCTGTCTTGACAATCTATAACTCTCAAATTTTACATGCATTTACTTATTTATAATATGGAATTTTAAAATCAAATGAAAAACAGAATCATAGTTTTGTTTTGTTGATTTATATAAATGAATTCTTATAATATTGTCATGTTATTGACAGTTCTTGATTAGAAAAGTTAAAAATTGATAAGTTCTCCTCTTTTTCTTTACAAATATAAATTATTATTTTTTTCTTTATGAACTTATTTTTAAATTTAAAAAAACGAAGTATATCTATGTTCTACTGATCTGTATTCAATTTATTTGCATCTAAATTATTATTTATTAAAGCAGAAATAATATTTTTTATTTATCTATATTGGATATAATAAGTAAATGAAAATTTCAGTTAAAAGAAAATTGTTTTAAAGTATAAAAATTAATTTTTAATATATTGTTAAAAGTATTGTTTTATTTATATATATATATATAATTATCTAATAAATTTTTATACTTGAAATAATAAAACTGCTTAAAATAATCTTTGATCTTTAATTTTTACTATTTTACCTTTAGGGCTTACGTATCGAATCGTGTGACAGACAAATTAACAAAGCTTACAGATCAAATTTATGTTTGTCGTTCTGGATCTGCTGCTGATACAAAAGCTATTGCATCAATTGTATCTTACCGTTTGGATATGCTAAGGTTTGATATAATGATTATTGTATGTTTGTGTTATATTAATAATAGAATTAACTGCTATTCAAATATTTTACTTTTTAAGAAACTGTCTGCCTTATAAATAATATGCATTGCCCCTCATAACAATTGAGCTGAATCTTTAATCTTTTAATTCTTCTTATATACAATACTTTTAATGTATATTTTTGTCAAATTTTGTATACATAAGATTAGTTTTATAAGATTTATTATTATTTTATTACCATAACCATGAAAATTCTGACAACAATTTTGAAAACAAACATTGTCAGGACTATCACAGAAGAAATAAGTGAAATTGTTTGAGGAAAAGGTATTATCGCTTTTGAGAAATACATTAACCTAGTGTACTACAAACAAAACATGTTTATCCTAAAAGAGCAATTTACATTACAAATGTAGATAAATGCATTAAAAAAATTTTTTTTTTTCGCATTGTATATTTATGAAAATGTTGAAAAAATTTCATATAAATTTGATTTTACCCAATAGTGTTATTAAGATATTTTTCTTTTTTTAGTATGGAATTGGGTGAACCAGTTTCTGTAAAAACGGCAGCCAATGATGTCAGACAAATTATTTACAATTATCGTGAATCCTTATCTGCTAGCATGATTGTTGCTGGTTGGGATAGGAAACTGGGTGGCCAAGTATGTAATTTTTGTTGTTTTTTTATATACTTAACACATTTAATCTAAAGTACAGATTTTATTAAGGTATCTAATAGATATTTTGTTTTCTACTATTTCTTTCTTCATTCTATTTTCCCTTTCATTCAGAAAAATTTATTGAAGAGAATATTTCAATTTTGTAGTTGGTTTTCTTTTCTAAGAAAAATAGGTCGAATTTAATGGGAAATCAGTGTTATTATCAGTTTTGAATATAATATGTTATTAAAGTTATATGTTATAAATTAGTTCATTTCCATTTTTTAAGATAAAGAAGTTTTAAACATTATTATTCATTCCTAAGATACAATTTACATTTATTCAAAAATTATTAACTGAAAATACCATAAAAATTTTGTTCACTCCTAGTTATTTTATCTCTAAATTTGAAATTGTTAAAAATGTTTTTGAAACAGCGTTTTAAAATTAATTTTCATGCTTATTAATAGAGCGTAAAATTTTAAGGTGTTCAAATAAACTAATTATTTATAAGCAATTTTTAAATAAATTCTAATAGCTTTTTGTCAATAGGATAAACATTTCAAAACTTTATTGTAATAAAGTTTTCTTGACATAAAAAAAAAAAGTTGGAAGTGTGGTTTTATGCTTTAAAAAAAAACTCTAAAATATTAAAGGTGAATTTAATGAGAATATAATATAATATTATATTAAAATAAGGTTTATGATAGAGTTGACTTAACTGTAGTGGTGAATTACATAAAAATATTTATTATGTGCGATTGTTGTTCCCATTCGTAAGCCAAATAAGGATGCTAGTTGCATGGGAAGCTATCGACCAATTGCACTCACTTGCATGACGTGTAAACTTATGAAGAGAATTATCCTGAGGAGAATTACTTTTCATCTCATGAACCGTAACATGCTGCCACAAGAACAATATGGGTTTCGCAAGGGACATAGTACAATCGAACAAATACTCTACTTTGTCCAACGGGCTAGGGATGCACACAATATGAAGCCTTCCAGACACACTATGGCCGTATTTCTCGACCTCACTAAGGCTTTTGACAAAGCTTGGAAAAAATAAGCTACTGGGGAAATGCTTTTCAGAGTTTGATATCAAGGGTCGTGCACTCCCATGGCTTTCATATTTTATGAAAAACAGATCTTTTCCAGTAAGATATCAGAACAGCTTGTCCAAAATTTTTAAAACATATCAAGGAATCCCACAGGGTTCAGTTTTGAGCCCCACCCCTCTTTTCACTTTATTTGACTGGTATCGAGAGAGTTGTCTCCCCTTATCAAATAGGCATCTTTGCTGATGACATTATCGTTTGGGACCACAATTCGGATTTAACTAAACTAGAAAATACACTCAACGACACCTTGGAGAAAATTCAACACTTTGCAGATGAGCATAAATTGGCTTTTAACACAACCAAATCTCTAAGTTGCCTCTTCACAACTAACAGACACTTGTTCAACTATCAGCCAAAAATTTTTCTAAAGGGACAATTACTAGAATCTACTAAAACTCCTACCTATCTAGGGTTTACTCTAGATACTGAAATTAACTGTAGTAAGCACATTAGCAGACTCTGTGAGAAGGGTAGGAAAAGGCTTCAACTACTAAAATACATTTCTGGAAGAGATTGGGGAGCCGATGCAGGCACACTCAAGATCACTTATACTGCTCTTATAAGGCTAATCCTTGAATATGGCTACCAGATCTATCAAGTTGCTGCAAATACTAACCTAAAGAAACTAGAGAGAATTCAATTTAGTGCTGCCAGAATTATCACTGGTCTCAGGCACAGTTGTCCCAATGATATTGCTTGTTATGAGGCTGATCTTCAGCCCCTCTCCGTGAGAAGAGAAATAAATATGGCGAAGTACGTTGCAAAGCTAAAGAGTTTTAAGCCTTATAACAGATCATCTAACCTTTTATCGAACTGGACAAATAACCAAAGATTAAAAAAGGACAGCCCTTTGGGTTTAATATGGAAGCAGGGATTGGCAGATATTGAAGTTGAGCCCAGTGTTCCTTTTAATCTACTGACACCTACTACTGTACTTAGTAATGTAACTTTTAATGAGGACTTGAAAGTGAAATTTATCAAACACGAAGAACACCCGGAGTTGCTGCGTCAGTTGGCTCGAGATCATCAATAATATTTCTCCTCGGGCCCTTGTTATTTACACTGACGGAAGCAAATCTGACTCTGAAAGAACAGGTAGCGGAATTTTTATGAAGACAAGTACAGGAGAATTTAGATATCGTTTTAGAAACCCGGACCACAGCTCAGTATTCCGCTCAGAATTAACTGCTATAAGCAAAGCTCTGAGTCTAGCTTTAGACTTTAAAGTACCTGATGTTTGATTCTGACTGATAGTAAGAGCTCAATACAGTATTTGAAAGATTGGCCAAGCATCTTGGACAAATTGAGGCAGGATATAGTTTCTAAACTAGCTGTTTTGGACCAGATCGGATCGGTGTGCTTGCAGTGGATTCCCTCCCATGTGGGCATCTACGGAAATGAAATTGCTGATTTGCTCACTAGGAAGGTTGCGAACTTCCCAAAGCTTCTTCTTCCAATCTGTTAGGTTCATTGTATGACTTTAGCCAGAGTGAATAGCGCTTGGAGGTCGCCACCAATTCATGCATGGTACGCCGCTAAATATCCTGGTATGTCCTTGCAGTGCTCCTGTCCTAGACCTGCTCAAACGGCTTTAGCTAGACTAAGGACTGGCCACACTAAGAGTTTGACCTTCAATGGAGACGAGTAGACATATACCCTTTGTCATTGTTCGGCCATCGCGTCTCCTTCTCATCTCATCGACAGTATTGGTGCCTCTTTGAGGCAACTGTTGAATGAGGGGAGGACAGTTTACTAACTATTGATGCAGCATGATCTATTGGACTTGGTTTAGGGATTCTAAATCAAGGGGATAAGCAACAACAACATATTTATTATGTTTAAAAATGGTTGATAGCTTAAAAATAAAATTAAAACTTTTTTTTTATTATTGATTGAAATTTACTCGTTAATATAAAAATCCAAATCATATTTTATAGATCACTTAATTTATTGTTAGGTATACTGTGTTCCTATGGGAGGTATGGTGTCACGGGAACCTTGCTGTATTGGGGGCTCTGGAAGTGGTTTTATTTATGGCTTCATGGATTCAAATTATAAAAAAGACATGGATAAAGATAGTTGTGTTGCATTAGTTTTAAAAGGTAAGTAAAATATTTTCCCAAAACATAATATTTTATATCTCATTATTAAATTAAAATAATTTTACTCCCGCTTTAAATTAATAAGATTTTTTTTTTATCTTTTCAAATTATTACCTAGATATAAATATGTGATAAAAATGTCCATAGAATTATAATATAAATGTAAAACTAATTTTCTTAAAAATAACATGCAAATTAAAATAAAATAGTCAATTCCATCATATTAATTTTAATAAATCTCACATATTTCATAATTAAAAAAAAAAAACTTTAAACCATAATTATGTTACTCGCCAAATAATTCTTGACTCATTCCACATGCCAGGTATCATCAGCATTTTTAACCAGCTATTGTCACTTTAACAAATTGATGTTAGGATGATTACCTTGTTTAAATAACTTTACACTCAATATCTCAAATATATATTTTAAATTTATTGTTATTTTCAAATTCCTTAAAGAAATAGATTAATTGAATTAAGTAAACATAGTTTAAAACAGATTTAATAAGGGGGGGGGGGGAATGAATGAACAAACTTTCAAACTTTGATTGCTATATCTGATGACCTATTACAAAATTCACAGTTCATAGCTAATGAATAATGAATATTTGCTTTTTTTTTTTTTTTTTTTTTTAAGATTTGTATTTAGGGAGTAATTCCAAGTTGTTATTTATAATTATTTCATACATTTTTTAATAGATAAACCAAAAATTTGATTTTTAAAATTAACAGTTTGTTAATAATAGATATGTATGACATATCTATTACACTCAACTTTATTTTTCTGTATCTAGCTATTTCTCAGGCAATGTGGAGAGATGGTTCTAGTGGAGGTGTTATTCGTATGGGCGTTATTACTGAAAAGGGCATTGAAAGGAAATTATTCATTGGTGATGAAGTTCCAAAATACTATCGTTAAATT
This sequence comes from Caerostris extrusa, assembly GCA_021605095.1. Lineage (NCBI taxonomy): Eukaryota > Metazoa > Arthropoda > Arachnida > Araneae > Araneidae > Caerostris > Caerostris extrusa. The sequence goes on along the minus strand of BPLR01009386.1, from coordinate 137,795 downwards.
GTGTATTTATTCATTATTACTTTAAATAAATGTTTTTTCATACTTAATCTTTTTAATTACTTGATGTCAACTGTTACATTCTTAAAGTAAAAAATATTGTTAAAATGTAACCTAATTTCAAACTAGAATCTCTCGATGTCTTGTCTCTCTTTAAAAACATCTAAAATCTAAGCATGGTAGAAATTTGGAATATATGTAAAAATATACCTAATGCATAGTGTGATTTTATTTTTTTTAAATAAAGATTGAAGTAAAAATTATACTTTAGCTGTAAGAAAAATATAATAAAATTATGATTTGAGACATAGAATTACCAATAATTTGATTTGTTTTTAAGTGTATCTTTAATTCTTACAAAATATAATTTACTTTATGTTTTATTTTAAACAAAAGTTAAGACAATTATTTTCTTATCTTAAATGAATTTTTATACCAGATTATTTAGACTACTAATAAATAGTAAATATGGAAATAAAATCATGTATAACTGAAAAATAATCAATTTTGTATCTTTACAATTTGTATTTCTAAAGATTTGTTTACTTTAAATAATACTAAAATATAAGCAAGAGGAATGAATTGTTTAATTTTAGATCATATATATAAAAGCTAGGCTAAAATTTGTGGTTGTAGAGTTAGAAAATTAATTTTCTATTTGCTTTAAGCAATAAAATTAATATTAAAAACATTTACATGGATTTTCTTACATACATTTTGAATAAAATTAGCTAAATTATATAATTTTAAGCTTGATATTTAAATTACAAAAGATTAACAATTTTTATATATAATAACTATTCTTAGCTGAGATGTTCAAGATAATTTAAATTAGATCATACATAAAAACCAGAATATATTATTTTCTTTCTCTTTTTGCAATTCCATACTTAAATGAAAATTGTTAAATTAGTTATATATAAAAACTAACATATTTAATGTTAGATAATTAATTGTATATAAATTGGCGGTGTAAAATCATGATTTAATTTTTTTTTTTTTTGCAATGATATATTAATGTTAAGAGTAAAGAATATTGAGATCTTAATAAAACTAAAAAGAATAAAACAAATACTTTCCATATTTTTATAAATTGTTTTCTTCCTGAAACTTAAGTTACTACATATTTCAGACATTTATTAAGGTCTGAATTATTATCTCACATAAAAACTTATTTTTTACATTGAAAATAAAACAAGTACACAAAAAGGCACTTTTTATCTATCTAAAATACATAAAACAAAGCAAAATAAATACATATTAATCTTTCATTTATAAAATATGTATTTATTTTGTAAATAGTGAATATCACAGCAATTTTAATAGACTTAAATCTATACACACAATATATATATATTTTTTTTAAAAATTGCATTAAATAAATATTCTTTTATTGATGTTAATGATAAAAAAAAAAAGCATATTTCACTAGACTTAACAGAATATTGATTACTGAAATTTTATAACTTTTCTCCACGATATTATAAAATCAGTAGCCAAAATATATAAAACAATATGGTTTCTGGAACAGATATGTAAAAGCACTTAAATAACAAGTAACATAATTACAATAAGAAATGTTCATTATTTACAAAATACACATTTTACATTCTTTTTCATACTGAATATAAATAAAATTTGTAAAACTAAGGAAATCGGAAATAAATTGTTAGTTGATGCCTAATGTAAATTTCATGGAAAGGCATTTTATATGATTTTCTTTTAGTGTATGACAATTGGCTATTAATATATAAAATGTCTTGAAGAACATATGAATATTATTATTTTAAATAATTTTTTAATATAAAGAATATTCCACTTTCAATAATTTTAAATTAAACAAAATTTAACTTGTTATGAATTTATTATTCATAAAAATAGAAATAAATTTTGACTTTAGCTTTAATATTAACAATAGCAACAGATTAAATAATTGTTCAAGACCTAAAAGTATCAAAATTTTTTAATACAAGAACTGTGATGTTAATCAAGTATTTAAAAAAAAATCCACCAAATTGACAGGATAGACAAATAAAATATTAGCATTGAATATTTATTAAAGCAAACAACTGTGAATGATTAAATTATCGTATTTTCCAAATGGCTTTCAATATCATGATCCAATTACACAAATGAGTTTTATAGTTAATTCATTTCATATAACTGGGATAGATAATGGAGTACCAATGTGGATATGATCCCATAACCTCCTCATCTTAATATTGAATATGAATTTAGTTTGCCGGATAATTAATATTGCTATTGTATGTAAAAATTAATTTCATTCTTTAAAAATTGAAAGTTGTTAAAAAAAAAATATTCAAACATATAAATTTCATCAATAGCGGCAAAGTTAATCTGAATATTTAATAATAAATTTTGAAAAATTAAGTAAGTCTTAGATAAACTGACTTATTTCACTGAAATCATAAAAAAATGAATAAAACAATTCATTTTTCTACTACAAGTAAAAAAAAAAAGTTTCTGTATTATATAATATATAGTGTTTCATAAGTTTCTGCTAAGGTGAAATTGTCAAATTCCAAGAAAAAATAATTAAAAATTTCAAAAGATTTTAATATAAAAAGAACTTTACTTTATTCTATTAAATACAGTATGACTTATTAAGATATATTTTTTAAATTATGAAAAACTCATAATATTTCACATTAAGATTATTCAAAAATCAAATTTGTCTGCTTTACATTATTTATCCATCATAAAATCAAACACAGCTTGCCAAACAAAATCATTAGTTAAGAATATTCAACCACTCTGATCTAGTACTTAATAATATAATTAAAATATCTCCTTGAATAGATCAGTCAAGCATAAATGTGCAAAAATTCGCAAGTTAATTAACTCACATTTAGAAAAAATTAACCAAACAATTAATTTAAGAGGTTCAAATGTTCTATCATAAAACAATATAAAAACTATAATAGATCATGATAGAGTGACTGGAAAAAAATTCATTAGTATAAAAAATCAAAAACTTCAAATTTCATTAGCCAGAAAAAAAAAAAGAAAGTGCAGTGTTAAACTTTATAACAAAAGCAAATGTGACAACTTTTTAAATTAAATTTATTTTTAAAAGAAAACTTTATTCAATTGTTAAACATGTTGATAGAGGTATTGCAGTATATGTATACATGTCATTTCTTGGAGTAGGTAGTTTGAATTCATTGATGGCATCGTGAACCTGTGAATGCATATTGACAACTTAAAAATAATCAATCAAAAGTTTTGATCTGGAAAACTCCCATGTTCTATCAGGATAACAATACTAGGCATACTACATTGAATCTTTGATAGTGATTAGTTTACAACTGTAAAGAAAATGCTTCCTCAGTCATTAGGTTTAAACTAAATATAACATATTTGATCAGAATTTGAAAACAAAATTCAAACTACAGCATTTCTTCAAAACAGCAGTAAAAATCTGCAATATATGAAAATTGAACAAAATAGGTCTATAATTTAATAAAATATTACTTCAAATATACATGTTAAAAGTGTTCTTTTGTAGATGTTCAATCGGATACTAAACATTTTCAACAAGCAACTGAAAGACATTTATTGAACTTAATTGTACTCATGAAAAACTTTTTGCATAACATTAATTTTATTATGTATTTAAAACTAATTGATTAAAACAAAGTGTAACTAAAATAAAAAATGTGTTAAAGCTAAATTGCTTCAAATAAATTTTAAAAGTAGTTATTTTAATATATGGTCAATATGTCAACTTCTGTGAGATATATGTATGTGCTTCAGTATTAGTTTTTTTTTAACCTAGGAATAACTACAATACTTAGACTTTTGTAAAATATTTTTTTAAAAATTATAAATGTATTGCATTTAATTTTTATGCATATTCAATATTAAATCTTCTAATTAAAATTATTAGCTAAAAATTAGTATTGATTTGATATGATAATTGCTTGAAGTATATACTTTAAAAAGTATTCTTTATTTTTCTTTGTGATAGTTTATTAATTATAATCAGTCAATTTAATATGTTTGAAAATAACAAATGAAAGTAATTTGTTTTTTAAATGTTTAAATATTTATAATTTTTTTTCCTTTTTATAGATAATGTAATAAAGAATACTTTAATATAATCATAACTTCTTTATCAATAAAACGAACAAATCAATAATAACAATATTTTAAAAATTGATAAACTAAGTTATATAATATCAAGACTCTGGTATTAAAGAATTACAGTTACCATGGAAAAGATGTACTTTTCCAGGGCATGAATAATACTTGTCAAATACATTCTGATAACCATGATATTTCCACCATTGACACAACTGTCTATTCCATGTACAGGGAATTGTATAGAACAAATGAGAGTAATCAAAACTGATTAATGTGTAGAAGTCTTGATCACCAAGATGACCTTTAAATTTATACTTTTGAATTAGAGTTAAAACATATGACGAATTGTTAGTTATGCTAGAATACAATGAAGAGTGCCTCATTTTTTTCTAAATTTAGAAGTAAGACACCACTATTGAATCCAGTTACACCATTAGGAGGAGGATTTCCTAATCTTGTATTATTATGATGTCTACGATATTCATGCAATATGTGACGATAAACAGGTTGCTGTTCTCTTGCAATACCTATTAATGCTTCTGGAGGAAATTCACTGAAGTATTTATATAATAATTTAACATCACTCAGAAATTTTACATCTGCGTCAATTAAAATAATTTTTTTTAAATTCATAACTTTGTACAAGCCAATCGAAATGTAAAACAGTCCATCACTATAATAAGCTCCTTGTTTAAAACTGAAATGTGGTATTAAAGAATTTACAAGTTCTTCAAGAGGTTTCATGAAGACATTAACATCATAGAGGCTAACCTAAAAGATAAAATATTTTTACAAATCATTAAATACAAAGCATAATCTTCAAATAATGAAATAACCTAAATAATATGTTTGGATATTATTAATTAATTTATTTTAGCAATAAAGATTACAAAATACTACATCATAAAAAAATATGTTTGCAAAATAAAAAAACATGGAGATTTTAAGATATAATGGTTTTTATTTTATTAAAAACCAGCAACATCTGGCAAAAAGTAATATGATATTAAAAAAGAATTCATAAAACTTTTTAAAAACAGATATTAAAAAATTATGCAGTTATAATTGCTGTTGTGAAAATTGTAGCTGCTCAATAGCAGCTATATTCAACACAGAATTCAAATTGGGAGAGGTGGTAGGGAGAAGAGGGAAAAATGCCCATTTAAAAAAGGAAAATAATTTCTGCACCATGAGTAAAATTATTATAATCTATAACTTAATGAAAAATTGCATCAATTCAGCTGTATTCAAGATTTAAAAAAAAAATAATATCCAATAACACATAATATACAAAAATTCTGGATTTATATGTTATAAATAAACATTACATTGTCATTTTTTTTTTTTGCAAAATTGTTTTAAATATTTAAATGTATCTTTTATACAGTATAATTAATGAAAATTTTGATATGCCTTTATTTACTAAAATACAGAATTTAGAACACTACACAAATTTTCTAAGAAGAGTTTGTGAGCTTTTAAGAAAATATTTCCTGAACCAACATCAGTTAAAAAAATAATAAAAGAGAAGAAGAATTAATCAGTATAATATATATAATGTGATATTAACAGCTTTATAAATATTACACCGACAATCAATTCCATAGAAATTTAAAAATTCAGTATAAATTAAACTAATCTGAAGAATTTTTCAAAATATTAATTAAACTGAAGAGAAAGTAGAAAATTAAATTGGCCTTACATCAATGCAAACAAATTAACAGATAAAAAATCTGATAATAAGCTTCATTCCAAAAATCTCTTTTTTTCCCCATTTGTAGCAACATACTTTGGTATATACCAAACTTAAAATGAATAATGATGTGCATCATCTTAAAAAAATTAAATATTTTAATTCATTTAACATTCTACAGCAGACATACCAAAAGAAGGATTCAATATATATAACATTGACAAACCAAAAACCAATATACCTGAACTGCAGTCTTTGCTAATGGTGCAGTTTTTTTAAAACTTGAATAGTAGAATTCAAACTAGCAAGGTCTGTAAGTATATGTAAAATGCAGTGCAGGTGTGGCATAGTTAAAAAAAAGAGAGGAAATGCAGTGATTCAATTTGCTTTGCAGCTTGAGATTATTGTTGGCATGCACAAAAAAACAATAAAATATTAACAGGATGATATTGTGTGTTTTCAGACAAAAATATACAAAATTCAAAATTACAGCTTTAGTTTGATTAGTTGCATTTTTTTTTTAAGAGGGCATAAAATGCAGGGCTTTGGTACTTTATGAGTTTGTGTTTTACTAAGGTAAGAGTCATTAACTAATAGAAAATACTTAATAACACACAGATTAGAACTGCTATAAATGTTCTTGTAAGCTTCGAACGAATATATGTACTTAAAAAGCATACTGAAAAATTGTCACTTGTTGATGATGAATGAACATAATTTATTTCTATATAATTCACATATATATTTCATTAATTCAAGAAGAGTTGCTTAGTAGTAAAGAAACTATTAAAACCGAGTATATTTCATATTGAGAAACAAGAACATTTTTAAACTAAATATATATTTCATTCAATTTTTAATAAACACGTCTAACAATGACCATCCAAAAACAATGTTTTGTTTATATGAGGTCTAGGGTCAATGGTTACAGTTTGAAAATCAGATTACAAGTTCGAAGACCGGTGAAGCGATAAGTCTCTTTTTTTTTTTCAACAATAAAAGAAACAAATAACAAATACCTTTAAGAAGAGAGTATGTTCGTTGTTTATAATTACTACTATGCATTTTTTTGCCAGGGAATTTATTTATTATATTCATTTTAACGTAAATGTATTTTAAGCTTTTGTCAAGCCTCATACGATGCACAAGAAAACGATCGCCCGTCTGCTTGTGTTGTGTTTCTTGGATAGCCAAAGTCCTTCAACGTAACTTACTCATCTAATATCTTTTCTGTTTTTAAGCGAATGTAAACATCATTTGATGTAAATCAAGATGGGAAATGAGAACATATCTTATTACATGTGTCCTTCGATTTTTAGTCGGATTAAGTACCTTTTTATTGCTTTATTAATTTGATTTCCTTTCAAATGTGCATATTTATATAAGCAATACTGAATACAAGGAATGCATTTCTTTATATTAGCTGAATATTTTTGCTGCTACTAATTTAAAATCTTATTATGAATGTTAAAAATTCAAAATGGAATGATTCCAAATGTAAATGTAAGTATCTCATTTTAATAATTAGAATGATATTTTAAATGTCTGTTACTAGTGTCTATTTAGCAGTAAATTTTGGTAATATATTTGATTAAGAGTTTTTCATAATTCCATTCATTAAATTTAAGTAAATTTATTTTAAAACCACAATTAATAAATTATTTGCATTTTAAAATTCAGTATGTTTATAAAAAAAGATATATTCATAAATTTATCAATGCATTTTTTATTTATTTTTTTCAGAACTAAAGAATGGACATGTGAAAATAATTTGAAAATATCTAGTCATTTTGATTTCGAATGCTCACTTTAAGATTAGTGTCTTGTAGAACACTCAAACAACCTTGATTAACATACTGAAAGTAACAATTATTCATTGTACATTTCATTGTATAGTTGAAACTTCATTCATATTGGTTAGTATTTTTACAGTAAATTGTTATTTGGTTATATTACTGATTCACATGTAAATACTCATGTGTACATATTTTTTATTTAGTTCAATTAGATGGCTATACTTCTTTACAAATATTTGATGAACTATGCATACTTCACATGACAATGAGCATTTAGTAAAAATGTTAGCACAAAATCAGGTTAGATTCTTTGAATTGCCTTTTTTTTCCTATTATATTTTTATAATGCATTTATATATTCTTTAATAACTTTTTTTAGTTTTTTAAATTAAAATATTTAAAAGAGAAATATTTATGTGTATAATTTTGAATTAAGAAAAGTTATTATAACAGTATATAAATAGTTATATAAAAATTAAATTATTATATAAAAATAGTTAAAAAATATTTCTAATTGAAGATTCAAGAAAAAAAAAAATTTCTCATATTTTTTTAATAAAAGAATTAATAACCTTAAAATGAAAATTATTCAAAATTTCTTGGTTTGCTTAATAATTACATCTAGATTTAATTACTTAAATTGAAATATTTTTAAAATTTTTATATGTTTTAAAACTGGTATGAGAATGAGATTGCAAGTAACAGTAAAAGAATAGTAATCCACAATGGTTCATTTATGATTAACATATCATCAAAGCTTTTTAGTGATTGTTAAATATATTATCAAAGTTTTTAGCCTATAAAAAAACTACACTAAATATTTATTAAATTCATAATTATTAAATATTATAAAAATTGTGAATTTCTTAAAAATTATATTGTAATAATTTTTAAATAACCCAAAATTGTACATTTATATTGCAAAGAATTTGGAAATCAATTATTACTATTTTAAAATAATCATTAATTTAAGTTATTATTGTTATTTTTTTGTTATAGAGCCAACTATCTCTGAAAAAAAAAATTATTAAAGTAACATAACATTATAACTTTAATAATTTTTAACCATAAATTTAGGAACCACCTGGGGAAAGTCGCATTGACAAAATGCGCAAATTTCTGAGTTCCCCGTTAACAAGGAAAAAACCATCTTCTGGTCAACACAAAACATTTGGAACTCCACTTGAAGTACTTTTACAAAGGTTCCCTTCTGAACATTCTGTTCCATTTTATTGTCACTCGATTGTGTCAATATATTCTGAAAACAGGTAATTTTTTTTATATGTTCACATATTCATTCTGTTTGACGATTTCATGAAAGAAAAATTTTGTTCTTTTCCTAGATGTAATATACAACATTTGTTGATGTGAACTTCAGTAGATTGTTGGCCTTACAGAATTCCATCACCTATATAAAATTGCTTTTATTTTGCAAATTTATGCTCATTATTCATAGAGAAATTAAAAATAAAAGTCGATGCAATTAATCTTGTTTTTAAAAAGACATACAGTACAGCAATTAAATCTCTGAGCCAATATTAAATAAAAATAATATGCATGTAATAAAATATGTATTTCTTAGAATTCTACTTGAGATGAAAACCCTATTTTGAAGGCTATAAACTTATTTCAGTTTGAAAAGTTCTTATGTCTGTATGTGTATGTAATTGTTCTGCATGTGTATGTAATTCTGTATGTGTATGTAATTGTTTTGTAATGAATTGTATTAAATGATTATTTTACCTAAACAAATTAAAAATTATTTTGAATAAAAAAATGTACCAGGAATTGAAAACTATCAGTTTCAATCTTTTTCTTAACAATTTAAACTTTTTCTGCATGGGTTACTAACATTATCAATGTCTTGAAACATAAGTAATAATTTTCCTTATTATTTGTGCTAGTTCATATATTGATGTATTTTGTGTCAGAATGTATTTATGATATTTGTAAGTTTTTAAAATTAAATTCAATACATTTTTTTTTCAGGTCTAACACATGAAGGACTTTTTTTTCGTATCAGTGGAAATGCTCCCGTTCTGTTGAACGTTTAAAGCTTCATTTGATCGATCAGGTGATGCTCCATTGGAAACTGAAGGAGATGTATCATCTGCTGCAGCTTTATTAAAACTGTTTCTTAGAGAATTGCCAGATCCTATAATACCTTTAAATATGCATTGTCAATTTTTAGATGCAGTCAAAGGTATGAATAATAATTAATGGTAGGTTTATAACTATTTAGCATAAGTTATTGATTAAATACTTTATTAATCATTGTTTTTTATTAATTTTATAATTGATTTCTTATCCTATTTCCTTTTAAAAATATTTATTTACAGTAAAATTTAAAACAAATAAAAGTTCTTTATAGTAGATTAATTATTTAAAGTGAACTTTTAAATGATTAATCTTTAGTACATGAATCCAACATGTTATACTTATTTTTAGACAGTATGTAAAATATTATAGTGCAGATAAATTAAATTATCGTATCGTCTCTCAGTTAAAAGAATTTTAGTCAATTAGTTATTTAAATTCTTATAGTAAATTTTATTTTAAATAATTTATGAGCATCAAAATTTTTTTTTCCATTGGATACTTTTCTTGACTGAATGACATTTTAAATAGCCATCAATGTATTAAATTTCACGCAATGCAAAATCACACACACATTTGCAACTATCTATGAAATTTATCTGCAAATATATATATATGCAAATATGATTTTATATAAATTTTATTAATGAAATCTAAATATGCTTTTCTTTTGTTTATGGAGTATAATTATAAGATGATAATTAAAAAAAACAACAGTAGTCATATGCATGTTTATAAGTTTGAGAGAGTAAGATTTGTGATTCATCAAGATTGTGGATTATTTATTTAATTTGCTACCGACAATTAAGTTTAACTAATAACTTGCTTGCAATTAAATAATTAGTAGTTTGTTTTGAAGAAAGAAAAAGGAAGTCTTAATTATGCAAATATACAATAACAAGTTCTGTCTAGAGTGAAAGTTTATTATGGCCTTATCACCTTAAATGGAATTTTACAAAGTTAAATAATCTAAATTAATCAAGTTATTTAAAAATTAAAAATGTCTTTATATCAAAATTAAATTAAATGGATTGAAACTATTTTTTTTTATTTGTTTAAACTTATTTTTTCATGTTTTTTTTTTTTTTTTTTTTTGTAGATAAGGATAAAATGGAAAGTATTGCATGTCTGACTGAACTTGTAGAAAAATTGCCTCCTACCAATTATCATATTTTAAGCTACTTATTTAGTTTTTTACGTAAAGTATCTGACATGGAAGATCATAACAGAATGAGTGCTTCGTCTCTTGGTATTGTTTTTGGTCCTAATTTATTTAGGTAAGAATCGAAATTGTTTCCCATGAAAACAAGTTGCATATTTTAAAATGGCATTAAATTAGTAAAATAATTTTTAAAGATAATATAAAATATTTTTAGCTTAAAATTATTTATATGAAGGTTTTTTTTTTTCTATTTTAATTCTTAGAATTTCACTGAATAAATTTTTTTTAAATTTTTTTTTTGTAAAAATGTATGCATTCTTGTTACATTTATCTTTATCTATCTTTATATCAAAATCCAAAGATTTATTTATTTGTCTGTATGGTATTTCTGAAAACTGTAACACTATGTTCATTCATTCTAAATTAATAATTTTATTTGATTTATAGCCAAAAATTATTTTTGTTTATTTTTTAATTAAATACTACTTACTTTTTATTGCCACTAGATGGCACCAGGCATTTTTAATTTTTTAAAACGAATAGCAACTGTGAAATAATGTTTTTGTATTTAGGTGCCTCTCTTCTGATGGTGTGCGGAATCACTTGTATCTATTGCTCATTTTTTTAATTATTACGTGTTTTGCCTTCATGGTTGAGATAACTTTTAATTGTGTAATTTCATATTCATCTTCTGAATTCCATGTAGACCATGCAGATGATTACCATCACCTGCTTATTTCTTTGATTATAACAGTATTTAAATATGTCAATTCTCATAAAATAAAAATATTTAATACTGGCCCATAACTGCTAGTATAAAAATATTAAATTTTTATATTATATTTTTATGGTTATCTCTTTACAGGATTATTATTATTATTAGTTCTTTATTTTTTATATTCTCGTATTTGCAATTCTTTACATTAAAAAGGGTTTATTTTTTTCAATTCCTTCTATTAGCTCACTCTCCCTATATATATCTTGTTCAAATTTTCAATCGTTAATAAAATACTTTTTATTCATCCACTCAAGTTCAAATACATTTTTTTGGATGTTTTTTGTAGTGGATGACACTTGATGTTAATACAGTTTTTCAAATATTAATTCATTAATTAAATTTAATGAATTAATTTTAGTTTTTTTAGATTTAAGTTGCATATATCTACCAATAGATGGTGCCAGATAAACTTAAAAAATGAATGAAAATTATTTATAAAGGACTTTTCTGCAATGTAATGAAAAAAAGTAGGAATTGACTTTTAAATTTTTTTTTTTATTACTTATTTTTATTTAATGGAAAAACAAATTTTCTGTATTAAAGGAAAAGAAACAATTTTTTTCTGTCATAAATTTTATTTGTTTTATATATTAAAATGACTTTTTTTAAAAAATTTTATTCTGTAAGATTTACTTGATTCTTTTTTACATGTTTCAGATTTCATCTTTTTTTTAAATTTACTAACGGTTCATTTTGGTTTATGAATATATTATTTACTGAGATATTTATAAACTCTTATTCTTTCTAGAGTAACAGAAGATTTTTGTTGGTTTGAAAGAACAGTCTCTTACAAATCAGATTGTGACATATTTCATTTCTGAACATGATAAAATTTTACCAAAGATGCTAGCAATTTTATCTGCAATACCTGTTTTGCTTCCGATATATCTAAAACCAGTCAAGCTGCTGCAATGATATCATCTTGGCCAGAAGTAAGAGTGGTTTCTATTAAAATTCAAAGTATTGTTTAAAATTGTTAAATCAAGGCTTTGATAACATCACAATTATTTCAATATAGGCTAAAAGCAGTTCTGCTGCAATGTTATCAACTTGGAGCCTTGGTCCATTGTGCAGTCAGACCCAATCATCCTATGATGAATTTCTTACATTGAATTCACTTTCACATTCTATGACACATGATGATACTGGAAATTTCTTATCTTTGTAGGTGATCTTTTTTTTCCTTCTCATTTGTTTAGAAATTATATTTGTGAATCTATTTTGCAAATAAAGTAGCCCTAACTTTTCTATTTTATTTGTATGCTTACTTTTAATTTATTTATTATTGCATAAAAATATTGTAAAAATCGCTTATAGCCGTTTGAGTTAATCAAATTATCATTGTAAAAATTTCAAATTTATTTAATATAATCTGAATGGTTTGAATAATGCAAGACTTTGATTCTGAAGTCTGCATGAAATGCTGTTATTAAAATTTAAAATATTATCATTAAAAATAATATTTTATATTATATTTAATATTAATTTATATTTTTTTATTTATTAAATTTTGCAATTATGATAAAATTGTTTTATTCTAATAAATTTCCTTTTCTTACAACATTTAGTATAGGAGGAAAATATTTGGTGCATGTTAAAATTTAATTAAAATTAATCAGATTTTACTCTATTTCTTTTTCTGTGTGTATTACAATTTAAAAAGAAGTTTTTATAAAATATAATTCAATTACACACATCATATTTCTTTATGGAATCTGTTAGATAACTTATATATTTTATATATTAATGTAGCATATATAAATAAAATATCTATATTTTTTTGTTTTTAGTAATTCTTATTCATTTATAAATATATAATCATATATAAATATTTTATGATATGAATCATATTTATTATGTCTGAATTCTTGTGCTTTGTATTATGTATAACTAGATATAATAATAATTCTTGCATTTAAATAATGTTAAATGACCCAATAATTTTCAGATTTGAATAATTTTATTATATATAATTGAATGAATTTTGCTGAAAGGTTATGAAAAATAAATTATACAAACCAGTATTCAAAGTAAAAAAAGCCTCAGAATCATTGGTGAAGGGATTTGTAATATGAACTGTTTTTGTATACCAGTCCATATGTGATTTTATTGAATTATAACATGATTGATATTATTGAATATTGTGTATAATTATATATAACATGATTGATATTGTGATTTTATTGAATTATAACATAACTGTTTTCAATACTGCAATTTTATTTCTTAGAATTTATTTTATTTTGAATTATTATTTTACTAGTTTAAATCTTTTTTGTATAATAAATATATATATTTTTTACAGGAAGTCACGTGATCATGCTTGTGCAACTGATCAGGAATTAACACTTGTTTCAAAAGATATTGCAGGTATCTCTTTAAAATTTTACAGTAAACTGCTTTTAAAAATTACATGCAAATTTTGATTTTTCAGTATTTGTATTTCAATTCTTTGAATAGTTTATTAGAGATTACACCTAAAGAACTTAAAAGGAAATTTATTCATTTAAAGCAATTTATTCTTCAGAGATATTTCCACTATTTTTATATTTATTTGGAAAGGAAGTATTTTAAAAAATATGTTATTATTTAGAAATGTTATATATATATATATTTGTTATTTTCATGTTATTGTCATGATTTCTTTTGAATTTTGTTATTGTCTTCTCACATTTTGAAATACTGTATAAAAGGGCTTTTTGCGTGATCTTTTTTATTTTATTTTTTTATTTTGCAATTATTTGATTTTTAAATTAGTTAGTGATTCACACAATCTTTGAATCTTCAACCAAAAAGATTTTTGTCAACCAACCACTCATTGTTAACGTAATACATCATTAATCAATGTATTATTCTACTATTAATTTTTTAATTGAATTCTGTTAAAAAATTACTTTTACAGATATTCCTCATACTTCTAAGGAGTTACCTTATGAAAATCACATTACTGTGAATTCCCCTTCAAAATGCTCAATGGTATGCCTAAATTTTTAAAACATATTAGATAAATTTTATTGAAAAGTACATCTTAATTTGCAAGGTTTTTAAATTTGTTAATTTTCAAATCAATTCTTCTATTTCAGTGTTACATTAAGAATCATATGCTTTTTGTAATGTGTTATCTTGATTTATTTAATTGCAGCTTGTTTTATGTTTAGTGATTTTTACCATTTGTTAGAATTTTTAATGCATGATTATTAAAACTGTATACAGTTATTTATTATATTCATTTGAATTTTAAGCATGACATTTTTACACATGCAAAGTACATTATTTTTAATATTAGCGTAATTTATTTTTAAATCTTTTTATGAACTAAACTTGAATTTTCTAAAAATTTAAAATTAAAAAATGCTTCCTTGTTAATAACTTTTAGGTAATGCTGTCTATTGTAATTAAAAGTACATGTATATTTTTCATTTATTTTCATTTCCATTTCAGTGTCTATTTTATATTCAAACATTATTTCTGAAGCAATATAAAATTTTGTGGCATGTTTAACTATTATCTAATAATTAACGATGCAATCTTATGTCTTATTTCTAAATAAGATTTTTTGTAAACTTTTATACCTTGACATTTTTACACATATAAAGAAAATTGTTTTTAATATTAGCTTAATTTATTTTAAAATCTTTTTATGAACTAACCTTGAGTTTTTCTAAAATATTATTTTGATTAAATATTTTCATAAATCTAATAATTAAATATGTGATTAATTCAATTAATAATTAAATATATGATTAATGATTAATTCTTTATATCTGAAAACTTTCCTTACATTTATTCTATCCTTTAATGTAGCTAGTATATGCATTTTAAAGGGTTGCCTTCTTTATTTATCATTATACAAAAACGTTTTGTTGTGTAGAATTATTCTTTTATATAATTAAGTCCAATCCAAATATATAAATTAAGAAAATTGTTATAATAAAGGTTTGGTGTTGATTATCTGTACAGTTAAATATATTATTTTATGATGCTCATATGATTTACCTGCATGGAAGGCTGTCTATCAATGCTTCTCTTTAAATTCTAGGAACGGAAAGCTTCTTTTCACTGGGAAAGGAATCTTGCTTGAAAGATTATTATATTATGGAAGAAGAATCATTGTTATCTCATTCATCATTATCAGATAAACAGTCTGCTGTATCATCTATTCTCATTGCTGACTGATTCAGTATGTAGTTCTTCAAATCAGTCATCACATCAAGATCTAACATGTGTTGTTTCAAATCATTCATCATTAACTGAAAAGATGTTCATGTCTCATTCTTCAGTAACACCCAAGATATCTAATATTCCATTATCCATTCAGGAGAAAGATGTATGTTATTTTACTATTTTTTTTCCTCCTCAACATAATTAATATTTGATTTCTGTACAAAGAAACATTGTACTAAACGTTCTATAATATCCCTTTTATTTTTCGTTGGGTGTATTTAACTTATTCTTTTAATAAAGAAAATGTATTTTACGAATTGTATTTGTAGATGCTTTTTTAAATGTTGAGTCATTTATTTGGATTAACTTTTTAAAAATGTATTTTCTAAATATAACTTCAATTCTCCCCTCCCAAAAAATTGTTTATATTTGTAGGTAGGTGCTTTATTAAATTGTTAATACTTATGTGTTTCTATTGGTTGCATCATTCTTTATTTCAAATAAAATTGGAAGTGTTTTTAAGAAGTAGATTAAAATAAGGAAGCTTCATAATTACTGCAATGCATGAATTTTTATTAAGATATTTATTATTAAATTTGCATTAAAAATTTCTTACTTTTAGTGACAAATTGATATGAATATATCTATATTCAAAATTAATTAAAAGTCATAAAATTTATTAAAAAGAAATTATATATATATAAATTCTTTTATTATTTTTATAACAGTCATTTACTTCTGCCAAAGAAAATTCTAATACTATGAATAATATAAGCCCTCAAGAAGATCACTCAAATGGTGCCATTGGTGTTCGCATGAACTTAGAGCAGCTAACCCTTGAAAAGTCAGAAGAACTTCTAAAGGTATTTTATTTTATTTTTAAATATAATTATTATTGCTTAATTACCCAGTAGTTTTAATGAGGTTTTGTTTTAAATGCAAATACAAACTGTGTAAAATTGAATTTAGACTAAAAATTCTATTGCAAATCTGAAGTTTAAACCTTTTAATTTATAAAAATTCTTAAAAAGTTAAACATCATCATCATCATTGGCACAACAGCCCCATGGTAGGCCAAGGCCTACTGGCAGATTTCAAGACAGAAGATGTTTTCTTTTTATGGGTTAGGGTTGTCAACTTTACAACCAGTTTTCTACAGTCATATGAGACCAGGACCTATGGTTTAAAGTGGATTCTGAATCACTACAAATATTTATGGCACTGCCAGGACTCGAACCCGAAACCTGCATCACTGAGATCCAGAGTGCTTGTCACTCTGCCTTTAGGTCCCCCAAAAGTTAAATAACATCTGATAAATGGTTAATAATCTATAAATAATTCAAAAGCAAAAATAACAAATTTTTTAGTCTTGTTTAACTGAATGTTTAGCTATTTTTCAATTTTATTGAATATTTTATATACATATATTTTCTTTTTATATCTTCCTTTTATAGCTTGAAGTATGTACAGAACATTTTATTTGAATTTCGATATTCCAAAATCAGGATAGTAGAAAAATTTCTCATTTTGTTACCAATTTTATATTTTCTAAAGCTTGTGCACATATTTTATAAAGTTTCCTCCTTTTATTTGAAAATTAAAAATTTTCAAAAAATCATTATTGTGTGTTAAAAAGAAAAGAGGCAAAATATTAAATAATTTTAACTTGACTTTTCAAACTACTTTTGTAGAAATTGTTTGATGGAGATATTTAACATTATTGGATTATGAAGATATTTATTATTGTTTTTATCACTACTCTCTAGATTTCAAAAATTAAAAAAGTTTTATAATTTTCATCTATTCCAAATCAGTTTGTTTTTATTCCTTTTAAATTAAAAAAAAAAAAAAAAAAAATCTGATTTATAAAAATGACAGAATTTTAGAAAATGCTGATATTTCTTCACGAAAGTGTTTAATGTCATTCTAGTATTGAAATCTATTAAATTAAAAAAATTATTTTTTTAGGATACTCATAAAATTTACCCACGTGGTCGCAGAAGACATATTCGCCATCCCAAACATAGATCATATGAAGAGAGGCGTTCGCAGTCAGAGTTGCGCACAAATTCTCACTATGAAAATGAAGATGAATTCAATGGAAACTCTTCCAATACTCATTCTCTCTATGACAAAACAGATGTACAGCATAACTCTACAGGCAGCTTAGGTAAATTATAATTCAAAATTAAAAATTATATATTTTAAATAAAAATCTTAAGTTTCTTTCTATAAAATTAATGAGATATTATGTTAGTTTATTTTTAATATATCAATTTTAATATGGTAATAAATTGCATTTTATATTTATGCTTATTCCCATTTGTGTAAATCTGATTTATCTTCTTTCAAAAATTTAATGTTATAAAGTATTTAAATAATAATTTTAATAATATATTGTTTAAGATTTTAGTTAATATATAGTTTCAAATATGGCATTCATAAACTATGTATAGGCATTATAAAATGAATTTTTAAAATATTTCAAGTTCTGAAATGAAATATTTTAGAAGTTATAATTGTAAATATAGTTTTTTCATTTTTAGATATATATATTTCATATTATTTTGTTTATTTTGGATAACTTTATGGATATAAAATATAAATTCAATTTAAAATTTTGTGAACTAATATTGAAACAGATTCACAAAATTAGAAGAAAAATTCTTATAATTTACAAAAATGCTGTCTAGAAAACGCTAGAAAAATTTTCAGTTGCCAGTATTATTTTTGATTTATCTTAAATGTGATCTGCATTCAGCACTTAAATATTTTTATATTGTGTTGTTTCTGTCAATTGTTACAATTAAAATGAAAAGATAAAATAAGAATATAGTATATTTACATTTTCATAACTAATTTCATTTTCATATTTTTTTTTTTTTTTGAAGGGGGGGTTAACAATGGTAATTTTTTTTTTGTAATCCTTTTCTCGTACAGGTGTCATTGAAAATACAGTACTTTTAATAACTGATTCAAATTCAAAATGCTGTAAAGTAAAATTAAGTTTGCTTTATTACACCACATTATTACATTAATAAAACACAACTGAATGTTTGTTACTAAATATATATTCTTACAAAGAGAGGTCATGATCTGAATGTTCATTTTCCAAAGTATTAGGATCGGCTTTTCAATAATTTTTTGAGAAAATAAAATTTGAAAATTTTAAATGATTTTATTTTATTAAAGTACTACGCTGATTATGTGGTCTCATGATATGGGTGTTAAAGGCATGTTAGCAACTGAAAGGGTATAAGTTCTATTTTTTACCATGTTTCTTGTTTTGATGTATGCTACTTTCATTATAAGTAATACAAAAAAATTAATAAATATTTTCTACTAAAAACATTTATATATAATTTATTTTGTGAGAAAGCATACTTTTCTTTTGAAATATTGTCAATTTTAATTTTTTCAAATATAGATATATTTTTGAAAAGTGTGAGTTTGGTAAAGCAATTGAATATTGGAGGTAGATTGTGAGAAAAGAAAATACATTAATATATTAATTATTGAATTTACTATAGGTAATCTATAAAATATGTTTTTTAATTATGTGAATATAAAATACTATAAGCAAAAAAAAGTATTACAAAATCCTTGATATTCATAGTAAAACAGAGTCAATATGTTTCATAGCGTTTAAAACAGTTTATTACGCTGAGTCTTTGTAATGACAGATTTTTCAATACGTCAAATGGGAAATAAATTTTACTCACATTTGTGAAAGTTGTTCCCTTTTAATACGCTTTTATTAGCTTCACCTGTATGTATGCTTGTATGTATGTATGTAACTGACTCTTTAGGCTCGATTTTGGGACTGATGGCGCCATCTACTGGTGAATCAGTCAACTGATCAAAATCTATCTATTTTGTATAATTATTTTGTTTAATCTTAATTCCTTTTGTTTTATTTTACTTTTATCTTAAAATTCTCATTTTAACCATAACCTTTTATTTTTTGACATCGTCAACGGACTCTTAATTGTACCGATAGCTTTAGCTTTTCGATCTCCTGCTTTAATTGTTCTCAAGCAGGAGATGTTTTACCTAAATTTTAAATTCATTTATTTATTTTTAATTATTTCTATTCATTAATTTAAGAAACTACAATTTATGGTAATGTTTCAATTAATTTAAGATGTGGAGGTTTTGTGATTCTTAAAACCACCAAGGAACTTCGTAACCGATACGTCCGTTGCCCAGCTTTCTTTCACCCCGGGTAGAAATTTAGTAATATCCGCGATCGAATTGCGCTCTTCCTATTGGCCGAAAATTTCGGTGGCTAAAAAGAGGCGGATCTCAAAGGCATAGGAGTGCGATCATGTCGGGTTGCGCTCTTCCTATTGGCCGAAAATTTCGGTGGGCAAAATGTATGTAAACAGGTCAAGGAACTCCATGAACATATGATGATCAAGGTACTTTTTGTCCATTACTCGTGGGAACATTATGGAAAACAAACAAAATAAAAACAACAAAATACAGAAAAGAAGGACATTGTAGAAAAGAAGACAAATGTCAATGAGCAGAAAATCAAAACTCTCAAGTGAAGAATTAGAAGAGAGAAAGAAGAAAAGAAAGCTCTATATGAAAAATTATAGAGCCAAACAGTCAGAACAAGACAGAGCATATCGCTTGCAGCAAATGCGTCAGCATGCATCTGAAATTCGAGCTACAGAAACAAAACAAGCCAGAGAAGCTCATTTGCTGCAAATGCGTCAGAATGCAGCTGAAATTCGAACCAAAGAATCAGAACAAGACAGAGGCTCGTTTGCAGCAAGTGAGTCAGCATGCAGCTGAAATTCGAGACACAGAATCAGAACAAGACAGAGCATATCGCTTGCAGCAAATGCGTCAGCATGCAGTTGAAATTCGAGCCACAGAATCAGAACAAGACAGAGAAGCTCGTTTGCAGCAAGTGAGTCAGCATGCAGCTGAAATTCGAGACACAGAATCAGAACAAGACAGAGCATATCGCTTGCAGCAAATGCGTCAGCATGCAGTTGAAATTCGAGCCACAGAATCAGAACAAGACAGAGCATTTCGCTTGCAGCAAATGCGGCAACGAAATGCCGAGTCCAGAAGATTAAGTAGAGCTAGTATAACAGGCATGCAGGCAATTAACATGTTCTGTGATAAGATATGTGAAGTTTGCACTAAACGGTGCTATCAGCATCAGATTTCTAGGTGGACTGTAGACACTAAAACAGCACCATATTTGCCTAACGAATTAAAACAAAGAAATTGCTTGGTTGTTTGCAATCGTTGCAAGACTCATTTGAGTTCAAAGAAAAATTTTGCACCATCCAAATCTTATTGGAACAATCTGGATCCAGGCTCTATTCCAGAGGTGATTGCAGAGTTATCACAAGCCGAACAAAGAGTGATTTCGCGCATTATACCTTTTGTTAAAATTATCAAATTAAGGGCATATTTGGCCAATATTGTTTTCGAGGTCAAGCGGTATTGTTCGCTCAAGATGTGTTTGAAGTTACTGAAAATCTTCCGAATATGTTACCAAGAACCACAAATAATGCTGGAATAGTTGTCATTACTGAGCGTCTCGAAAATATTAATGTAACACGACAGTTTTCAGTATGTAGGCAAAAAGTATATAATGCACTGTATTGGTTAGTTGCTAACAATCCACTTTACAAAGACGTCACTATCGATCAGAACGTTGCAATTAATGAAGAGGATATTATAAGAGTAGAAAAAGCATCAGTAGAAATTGCTGTAGAGACCAATGAAGAACCTACTGGGGATGCTAGCGCTTACGTGGAAATCAGTGATTCATCGAGAATTATACATGCTTCATGGCATCAAGGCAACGATCTCATGTTCACATCAGGATTTGCAGGGGTACAATGTTGTGCGATGACATTAGCAAATATTCTCAGGGCCTCTATTCTTTCACCACAATATTGGTCTACAAACATCCTCAATCTAAATATGTTAACAAGTGACCAAATCTACAGCAATATAAGATTTCAAATGGCGAGAAATTTAGCGGCTTATTCTATAGAAAATTATCAATACCTATTGGTACGAAATTTCAAAGTCATCAAAGATGACTTGGTCACATTCGGCAAAAGATTTCGGATTACTTTTGACGAAGAACCAAGTATATATGGAAGCTTGAATGACAAATTAAACGAAGCAAGCCTTGGAAGCACCCTTCGTCAAGGCTTGGAAGATCTGTTCATGGTACATAACGCAGGAATACTAATAACAGATGGACAATCATTCGGAGTAATGCATTATGATAACAAATTTTACTTCAGTAACTCTCATTCTTGTGGCGAAAGGGATCCAGAGCAAACGACAGTCATGAGAAAGCTTGCGTTATTGAGTGCGATACTTTCGACGAGTTCGTGAGGATATGTAAACGTACAACAGGCAGCAAAAATGTACAGTTTACTCTTGATTACGTTGATGTTGAGGACTTTGAGATACATGATGATTCTAAGGAGACAGAAACACATCAGAGCACTGAGAGGGTAGCAGCAGCGTCTCAAATGATCAATTCCCAACAGGAATTAACTGATCAAATAATTCCACTGCAGACATCAGTGATGGCACCGATTGATGTAATGCAACCCAATGTGGAAGATGAAATACAGGTTTCACGAAACCTTAATGAAATTACTCGTAAAACGAAAAACAATATCGTAAATGTGGATCATGAACTGAAAGCAGAAGAATTTGCCTGGTACTTTTTGTTTCCCTATGGAAAAAACGGTTTTAAAGAGGGAAGACCTGTAAAAATTACAGCATTGGACTACTTTCAGTTCAGAATTTTGGGAAGCGACACAAGATTTCGAGGTAACGACTATCTCTTTTTATGCCTTATCGTTCTTTGAATATTATCGAATTAAAAGCACCATATCAGCATGCGGCAAGAAAATTGTTAATCAAGAAGGAGCAGGCGAAGACGTCCATCTTTATGTTAAGAATTTGAGAAGTTCTGCAGCCTATTGGAGATCAGCCTTGAACGAGCTATTAGTTCAAATTAGATGTTTAGGAGCTCCAACCTACTTTTTAACATTTAGTTCAAATGATCTCAATTGGTTAGACCAACGAAAAGCTTTATTAATTGCTTATGGTAGGCCTGATGTTGATCCAAGTACACTTGACATTTATGAGACTCAACAACTTATCGAAAGGTACCCAGTAATTTTGAGTCGACATTTCATGGTAAGAGTAAATGCTCTAATGAAATTTATTTAGAACAATGATGAAGTATTTGGTGGAAAAGTGACAGACCATTGGTGGCGTATTGAATTTCAGAATCGTGGCAGTCCTCACCTTCATATGGTAGTTTGGATTGAAAATCATCCAGAGTTTGATACAGAGGAAGGGAAACTTCTCCTTGATCGTAACTGTTGTTGTAAGATACCTACAGAAGAAGAAGATCCAGAGCTTTATGAACTTGTCAAGAAATGTCAAATTCATCGACATACACAAACTTGTACAAAAAATAATACCTCTGTAAGATGTCGATTCAACTTTCCACGTCAAGAATGTGACGAGACACGAATAGTGTCACATTCTTCAGATGATTTTCTCCTTAATGGAGGGAGAATTTGTTTACGTAGCGTCGAAAAGAAGATGCTTCGGTAAATAATTTCCACCCACAGTTATTGAGGCTGTGGACAGGTAACATGGATATTCAGCCGTGCGGATCAAACGAAGCGATAGCGTATTATATTGCAAAGTACTTATCGAAAGCAGAACCTGAAGGTGTACATTCTGGAATTGCACAAGCAATACAACAAATTCAACGCGAAGAGTCTGATATTTCACGCAAGCTGTTCAGGATATGTATGAAGATTCTTCATGAGCGACAAGTATCAGCTGCAGAATGTGCGTATCGACTTTGTCATATCCCATTACGGGACACTTCGCGAAGTTGTATTTTCCTGAACACAAGAAAGCCAGAACATCGTTACAGAGTATTGCAATTCGACAAAAGCGGACACGTAACTGGATATTACAGTAATATCTTTGAAAGATATGAAAAACGTCCATTACAACATCCTGACTACGCTTTTGCGGACATGAGCCTTACAGAGTTTGCAATGCTGTTTGAACCTTTCTATTCGAAAAGGTAAGTGAAACCGAGGAAAGTATTGATCATGATGCCTATGAACAACAACCACACATACGTCGTCCACTCATCATGCTGTCAGATGAGAGCAAAATGGTTGTGAGAAATGTTCCTGCAGTTGTCAGGGTTCCATACTTTATAGCAACATCGTATCCAGAAAACTTTTTCTTACAGCTTACTTGTTCAATATATGCCTTATCGTTCGAAACTGAATTACTTGAAGGTTTCGATAATGCAAAAAGAAGCTTTCTTAGCTCGAGAGAATCATTTGAAGGAAACGAGTAGACATATGCGCCAACATCGAGAGCGGGACCAACAGCTTGAAAATGCATTCATCCAGGTACATGCCTTTGAAATTTTAGAACAGCCAGAGATTATAAATCCTGAAGCTGAAGAAGAAGAATTACCAGACACAGAAATGAGCAATGATCAATTTCAGAGTGCACAACAGGCTATGAATATTGATCAAAGACAATTGTTCATTCTTATTACAGAGAGTATTAAGAATCAACTTAATGATGGCAATGAACGAGAGAAAATTTTCGTAACTGGTGGAGCAGGCACCGGAAAACTTTCCTCTTTAATCTATTGAAAAACCAAGTTAACCGATGTTATGGAAAATCGGTGGTGAAAGTTGGTGCTCTCACTGGAGTTGCAGCACGGTTGATCGGTGGGTCTATACTACATCGTCTGCTAAAACTACCAGTACAAAAGATGGAGTTATTGTCAGTATGTCACTTCTTACTGGTAATTATTTAAGAGTAATGCGTCAATTATGGCAAAACGTTGAGTTTCTGTTCATAGACGAAATTTCTATGGTACCTTATGAGATGCTTTGCATGATCGACTCCCGTCTGCGACAGCTGAAAAGCCCCAACGCTTGCTTTGGAGGCATAAATGTTTTACTCTTTGGTGATCTAATGCAGTTACCACCTGTTCGAGAGCATCAAGTTTTCCGACAACCAGAACACATGAAGCCTGCTACACATTTGTGGCGGCAATTCCGTCTGGTTGAACTCAAACAAAACATGCGCCAACAAGGAGACACGACATTTATAGATGTGCTTAACGCCCTAAGAGTTGGAGAATTGACGTCTGGCCATTTTGAAATTCTTCTTGAAAAGTGTCAACAGATACATCTAATGAGTTCTCGATTGAGAAAGCATTAAGGATCTATCCAACGAATGACCAAGTTGCTAGACATAACGAAAAGGTGCTCCAGAGTTTCGAGGATAAAGGGACAATTATTTATACAATAAAAGTACAAGACCAACTCATTGATGCTAAAAGAAATTTAGGCAATAAGGACTTAGATTCTGTGATACCTAATGATATCAATAAAACAGGAGGTCTTCCTGAAGTACTGAAAATATTCGTAGGAGCTAAAGTGATGTTAAGGTCGAACATTGACGTGTCAAAAGGTTTAGTAAATGGCAACATGGGTTTTATTACAGAAATTATCTGGACAAATTTTCGCAGGGACCAAGTATATGCTGAAGACATTCCGTCAGTCCGTATCGATTTTGGTTCAGATGGTGCACACGTAATTAAACCAATATCGATACAGTTCCCAGCAAAATACAGCTATGGGACTGCTGAGAGACGAATGTTGCCATTAATCCTGAGTTGGGCATCGACAGTCCACAAAATGCAAGGTTGTACAGTTGACCATGCAGTCATTTATTTAGGTTCATGACTGTTTGCTGCTGGACAAGCTTATGTAGCGCTTAGTCGTGCAAGATCCTTGGACGGTATTCGAATTGAAGAACTTGATTGCTCAAAATTAACAGGAAGAACCCCATGTAACAGTGAAGCATTAGATGAAATGATTCGATTACGAAATAGTCTATAATACTTGTTCGCAAATAAAGTTACACCATTATGTCTCGATGTTTATATTGGCAATATAGAAATCTGTTAATATGTTTTCTAAATTGAGAAGCAACTGTTAACACATCTGTACATATTAAAAGACTGTTTTTTTTGCAGCAAATGATAAATGTATTGTAATAAATGTATTTTGTAGCAAATGATAAATGTATTGTAATAAATGTATTTTGTAGCAAATGATAAATTTATTGTAATAATGTATTTTGTAGCAAATGATAAATGTATTGTAATAAATGTATTTTGTAGCAAATGATAAATGTATTGTAATAAATGTATTTTGTAGCAAATGATAAATGATTTGTATTGAAACTAAAAAAATGAAAAATAAATTATAGTTTAAAAACTAAAAAAAAACACGCTTTTAGAGTTAATGAGACTAAAAGTAAAAACTAAATTAATAATTTAAAAACTAAAAATACGCTTTAAGAGTTAATCAAACTAAAAAGCGAAAAATAATTGTTAACATAAGAATAAAATGACTGACGAGAAAAATGAATGTCACTGTTCTAAAAGCGTGGGGTGCTCGATATCAATGGTTATAATTTTTCACTAGTTTCATTCCGAAATGCAGAGTTAGTTTAAAAATGTCATACAAAGCACCCCACGCTTTTAGAACAGTGACATTCATTTTCTTGTCAGTCATTTTATTCTTATGTTAACAATTATTTTTCGCTTTTAGTTTAATTAACTCTTAAAGCGTACTTTTTAGTTTTTTTATACTATTAATTTATTTAGCTGAAGATACAGACTCATCGACTTTCTTGTGTGACATTGTAATGTTATTTCTCTCATCCCTCCCCCTTTATTATAACTTTTGTTTGTCAATTCTCCTGATCTTTATCATTAAATCATTCCGAGCAAAATTCTAATAAAATTTTTGTCTGGATAAAATATTCTGCACCTATTCCATGTGAATGTTTCTCTTCTGATAGAATGTAATTAAATGTTATATTCCATCTGTTGTTACAATTGCCCCTACTTCCAGACAAAAATCTGCAATGCAGCAGTGTACTACATATCAGACTCGCCATAATTTAAAGAAAAGATTCTAAGTTGATACTCAAAAATAAGGTTTACATTGGAAAATACAATCATGTAACATAATGAAATGGTTTACATTTGAAAATAATACAATTTATTTTACCAAATAAAACATAATGCAAGATAATAATGTGTTGTACAATAATAGAGCAGGCTATTTATGGTGAACAGAGTAAATGATAAAAAATTTTACAATTTCTTATAAAAAAGAATATCCAACATAAAATCACTTTTTAATTCCAGTTTTAAATAGAGTTAAAAAAATTTTGCTTTGTTTTATTGTTTGTAATTAATCTATAAAATGTTCTTGAGAATTGCATAAATCTTTGTCAAGAATCTTGATAAAAGTAAGGCATTTTGTTATGTATGATAAGTTATTTTTCATGATATAATTTAAATTGATCCAGAGGTTGGAATTATCTCAATTTGAAAAAAGTGCATTAATTTTGTAGGTTTACAGGATTGTTGATTTTGTTTGTCAGTTTCATATTTAATTGCAGAATTTTTTTTTAATTTTTATATATGGTCCTGAATAATTTTCATGAATTAGCTAAGTGAAATTTTTCAAAAATTAAAATTAGGTTAAATGGAGCTGGATTAAAAAGATCACCATACCAAATTTTGTTTTTACTATGATATTCTATTGTTTTTTGCTCGGCTAATTGTCAAGCTTCATCAATTGGAGTATAAAAGTTATTCTGATTTAAGGACCAATCATAAGATAATTTACTAAACATCAAATACGATGATGGGAATTTTTTCACTGAGTGGAGAATATTGTTATGTTCATTTGTTCCAACAGTTTTTTCCAAGAAACTTTAATTGATGAAGAGTTAACTGTACATTTAAGCCAAGTTACTATGGATTGATTATAACATGCCCTGTCTTTCCATTAATAAGAAATTCTAAGTTCATTCAGCTTAATGCAGGTCTAGTTTAACAGAAAGAACATATATCTAAATTATATGAATGTACATAAATTTTATTTATTATATTTATGTGAAAATACAGAAACTGACATAATTGATGTAAGTTTAACATAATTTCAAACAAATGTCCATAAATCTTGTAGACTGAAAGCTACATTTCTTTTGAATTTAGAAGAGTTGTTTCAAACAATTTGTATAAGTTTGTATAGTTACAAGAAACTTCCCTTAAATACAAATTCTTTTCTAATTAAAAAATAATTCTTTTTTTTTTTTTTTTTTTTAATTCTTAATACTTTTTAGTCACACATGCACACAGGAGATCATTGAAAAATTATGTTTTTCATTTTTTTTTTTTATAGGATAGAGTCATTACATTAATTATAATTTAATTTTTATACTGATTAAATACATTTATTTTATTTATTTAAAAAAAAAATTTTTTTTTTTTTTTTCAACCAAACAAGCATTTTAATTGGTTATTTTTATTTTCCTATTTAGATGAAAGTGGCATTGATGTAAGACATAGTTGGCCAGCATTTAGAAAGGGCAATAAAGAAGAAGACATTGCTTTGTCTCCTTTACCTCAACAACTGGGAACTAATGCGTATGCAATATTTTCCTCTGTAACATATGTTTAACGTAAAAAAAAAAGTAAATTATTATAATATATTAAGAACTATATATTAAAACATAGTATGGTTATTATATAAAATTTAATTGTGTATATACGCTTTTAGGCCATTAATCATTTATAATCTTTTAAAAATATTTTGTAGTATTCTTATATTTCTTTTTAAAGTGTATCATTCATTCTTCATGTAAATATTTTACATTAAACATGTTAGAGTTTAAATCTGAGAAATATTTTTATTTATTTATTTGATGAATTTTAAGCCTTTTCAGACTAAATCAGCAGCAAGTTAGTAAATAAAGTAAGATGCAAATTAGTTTAACTGAAAGTGCTTATATCTAAAGTATCTGAGTGTATGTACTTGGAGTAATTTTTCTTATTATATTTATGCAAGAATACGTAAAAATTTAAAAACAAAAATTGATTTTAGTTGTTAAGTTATTAGTCTTCCTGTTGAATTAAACACATTATTATTAATTATTTATATTTGACAAAAAAAGATTTTAATTGGTGTTTTTAAAATTTTCTTATAATTTGCAATTTTCTGTTACAAAGTATTTAGTATTGTGTGGATTTTCAGATGTGAAGCTTCAGTGTCTCCAAGTGCTTTTCGCAGCTATTTATCTTATAGGAGGTAAGCATATTACACTATAATTTCAAATAAAATTTTTAAAAGTTTATAAGTTATTTCAGGTTTGAATTACTGCATAAAATATTTTTATAAATTTTAATCATGGTAAAGTTTTTCGTATATTTATCTTTGTCTTTTCAATAATTTGTAACTTTATATTTTTAGATTGAAATTTTTTGTCATGTAATTTCAAAATTTACTATTTAATAATCTTTTATTTTTGGCTTATTCTGTATTTTTTTTTTTTTTTTTTTTTTTTTAAATTTAGCCTTCATTTAGATCCAAACCTTCCACCTTCTCCTCCTGTAGAGCAAGAGGACATTATAACTGGGTAAATAATCTTTTGTTTTTTATAATAAAAATTAGTAAATGTATGTTTATTAGATTGACATTGTAAAAGAGTTTAAAGAATGTAATTGTCTAGCAAAGAACTTGGATATTATATATATATATATATATATATATATATATATATATATATATATATATATATAAAAAACAGGGATTAAAAATAAAATTTCATTATATATATGTGTCATAATTTTTTCCCCACATAGTCATATTCCTAGTATTCCATCATTTGAGAGTTCAACTAGTCTAGCAATGATAATTTTAAACATTTCCCTGTTTATAAATAGTTAGAAAGCAAGTTGCATTAGGTGTAGGAGAATATGGAAGTCACTGTTTGGAATGCTGATCAAACAGATCTAATCAGAAATCGTGAATATAGGCAGTTGGGAATTGTGCTCACTCATTACTATCGAAGAAAATACCATTGTTGTGCTCACTTTAAATGGCACACAATTCTAATTGAATTTCTGCATTATTCATCTGACATGGAGCAAACAAATAATTGACTGTACCACATGTTTGGCAGGATTTTATATTAAGGAAGATATTATGTTATTGAGAATTAGCAAAATTGGACTATTCATGAAGAATTGCCCTCTTTTTTTATTTTAAATGTGCCTCATATTATATTTATTGGTAATTTATATTCATGTTAATGAAAATGTTCTAAGCTTTTATATTATTTTTTTAAAAGCTATATAGCTTTTCCTTTTAAATTAGCCTTTCCTTCAAAATACATCAAATGATAGGATGCATATCAAACAAAAATATTTGACTTGCAGATTTTTTAATATAATTAAAATAATATTAATATTGATATGATTGATCAAATCTTCTGTATCTTTAATTCAATGGAAACTTGATTGCATTGCCAATCAACTGATGAATAGAAACTGTTGTCTTGTAAAATCATATTTGCTGTACTTTAAATTCAAGCATTCATAATATTTAATATCGAACAGAGTGGGCAAATCGAAAAATTGGTATTTAACAGTGAAGTAGTTCCTAAATAATATGCTTTTATTAATACATCAGAAATTAAATAAAAATTTTATATTATAAATAAATAAAGTAATCAAGAAAACATTAGCTCAAAATGTATATTATTATTATTTCTTTTGAATGCAACTGATGGTATTCAACAGAATTAAAAATTGATTTTATCTAATATAAAGTTAATACCAACATTTATAGTGAAAATTTTTAAATCAGGTTTGTTAGATTGCTTTAAAATGTTTCCGTAATATAAAATAATAATTTGATAAATTTTATTTTGTGGTAATCCTGTTCATATGTTATATTAATTTTATTATAAATATTTGTCATTAGTTGAAATAATCGAAAAAAAATACAGCCATTTTGTACAATACAAATCTATTATATTGTCACATTATTTTTATAAAAAAAATGGGGCCTGATGGCCAAGTGGTTAGCACTCTAACGCTCGGTACCACAGGTTTTCGGGTTTGAATCCCTGAGGTATCATGGATGTTAGTACTGGTTCGGATTCTACTTTAAACTGTAGGTCCCAGTCTAATAGGATCGTAGAGCATTGTGGGGGTAGTGTTACTTGCGTCCACAGCATATTTTATGCTACACGTGCCCCCTGAGTAGTGCTAAATGAGTAACAGTGATGCAGCCCTGCTCATGGCATAAAGATAACTGTCTCTGTACTGCCAGCTGCATTAGAAAAAAATTATTTTATTTTAAAATTTTTATAAGAATATTTATTTTTATTTTGTCAATGTCTTTTTTATTTTTTATCTGTACAAGTGGATTTATTTTAAGAAATCTTCATAATATTTAATTATCTATATTTTTTAATTTAATGAATTTAACATACATTTTTGCAATTTATTATGATGCCAGTTGCTTTAGAACAAAAACATATAAAAAATTTTTTTCTCCGTTTTTCAAAAAAAAAATTTCTTTAATTGAACTTTTTTTAAATATATTTTCTTGGTTTTTCTTTAAGAAAATATACTCATGTTATTTTGTAGACTTTCTTTTATTTTGAGCATCTATTTAGAAACTTCCTACCTGAAAAAATTTAATATATCTAATTAACTATTTAAAAGCAAAAAGATTATAAATAAATTTTTATATTTATAGTTACATGCACTTGTTTTTAATGTTTAAAATATTGATTTTCTTTTACTGATGGTAATTTATAAAATCTAAACAGAAATTTTAGACATTGTAAATTAACACATATCTGTACATATATTTATCTGATTTTTATTGTTTTCTTTAATATTTAAGAAGCACACATGAAATATCTTCCTCTAATACCAAGCAGCTTAACAGAAAAGTACATGGTAAGTTAAAAAAAAAAAAAAAAATGAAACAATACATTCATGCTTTAAATTGTCTATATTAAATACCATTGTTATAATGCTTAAATTTTTTAACAGCACTGAAAAAGAAAATAAAAATGTTTGAAGATAACTTTGAAAAGTTGTATGGATATAAGGTTTGTATTTTTTTTAAACTACTTCTTTAATCTAAATTTAGGATAAATTAGATTTATTTTTAAAAATGTATTGTTTTATGGATTAAAGAAATAAATGTATTTTGAACTAAACAGAATTTTATTTATGTCTAAATGTTTTAAAATAAAGATGTCTTGAATCTGAAGCAAGTTTAATTTTAATTTTCAAATGTAGCATAAAAGGGGGAAAAATCATTCATGTCATTTAATAATTTCTTTTTTCAATTTCAAATAATGTTTATTAACCATTGTAAAAATATAGTGAATTCTTATAGATTTCAACCTATTAAATACACATATGACAAACAATTATATTGTAGGAGAAAGGCTTGCTTTAAATTTAAAAGTACTACCTCCAAATCATAGTTGAGGATGAATTTACAGGACAAAGAAAGTCACCAAAACCACATGGTCCTTTAATCTTTGATTTTCTGAATATTCTGTTTCATGCTTAAACATATGTGAAAAGTGTACTATTGTTTAGTTTTTAGATTCTTGTTTGCTTTCATCAACAAAGCTGTTCATGATAGTTCAAACATGTACATGCAAAAACTTCGTATGAAATTACATAATCAATAAATTGTGCAATATATCTCCATAACAAAGCACATATATAGTTTTCTGCAATGTGTCTAAATGGAGTCATAAAACTTGGGATTTATTAAAGTAATAAAGAAATGTGTAGGATTTAGATATCTGAAAGACAAATTTCCATATATAAGCAAATAAGAATAAAAAAAAACAGGCTTTTTTTTTTTTTTAGTGTCAGATCTTATTCATTTGGTTCATATCTAATTTTAGAAAAAAAGGTTAAATGCTGGTGAGAAACCTGCCTCAGGCTTTTGGAAACGTTTTTAAGAAATAAAATGTTTCTATATTAGGTTGAACTTGTAGGGCATTAGGATACAATATGCCTCTTAAACTTCATTTCATTTATGTTTGTTTGCATTCATTTATGTTTATTTTCCTGGATAATATAGGAATGATAATTTTCGTAACTTTGTTAATGCAGGTGTTTCATTAGTGGGAAAAAGTAATTAATTTGAGAAAAGTACTGTGTTTATAAGCAATTAAACTTTCATTTTAAGTATAAATCATAATAATCATAAATCATGTATATATATTAATATAAATTCAAGCTGTATGTCTGAGAAAAGTATGCATCATAATTTGGATTTGATGTTAAATTAGAAGTGGATAATAATGTTTATAAATACCAAACACTGAAGATGTTTATTCATTTGAAATAAATAATTTTTAGTGTTAAAATATAAATTAATCATTTTTTTTTTTTTTTTTAGCTTGTAAATAATTTAAAATGATTTTCTTAAATAGCTGATTTGAGAAATAATAGTTTATATTAAAAAGCTCATATTAAATCTTCATATAAAAAAAATAATTTTAACTAAGGAAATAAAGCTTCAATTGTAATATTTACAAATGATGGTGTTTCTGTTGTCCCTAGTTTTAAAAACATCTAAAAATGAAATCGTATATAAAATTTCCTAATCTTTTAAAAATATAATTAAATTAAATACCAAACAATTTTATATTACTATTTACTAAACAATTTTGCAAATTTAGATAAAATGTATTTTTATAAAATTCTTGGGGTATCCAAATATAATTTTAAAGGACAAATATGTAAAAATAGGAGATGAAATTAGAAGACAAAGAGAAAAAAATATTTTTAAATTTTTAACTACACATTTTTAAAATATAGTACAAAATTATTAAAAATGGAGCAATATTATTTTTAATAATTAATATAATTTTAGCTTAAAAATTAAAGCAAAATATAATAAAGAAATTGTTAAGCATTTTAAGAAGTATTTAAAATTAAACACATAAAAGGAATTCCACACAATTAATTAAAATTTTCAAATATTCAATTAAATAGCCTTTTTCCATTATTATGAAATAAAAATATTAATAATCATTTTTGAAAATTTCTGCTAAACACTTATAGCTTTTTAAAAAGAGATTTGGGATTAAATTTAATTAATTAATATCAATTCATAGTATTGTTTCTATTTAAGTATTGAAGCAAATAATTTAGAATTTGGAAGGAACTGTGATTTTTATACTTTAAAACATTTTTTAGTGCATAGATTTTTATTATTATTATAAAGAAACATTTTATATGAAATACATTACTTGGAAATTCAATTTCACCATGTAAATAATATAATGTTTGCTCTAAATGTATTGTTTTTTTATATTGGAGAGCATATGTGTGCACTCTTATTATAGAGAAATTTTTCAATTGCATATGTTCAAGATGATGTAGACATTGATACTTTATAAGCAGCTATGTCTTCCAATCTTAAAACAAAACAACTGGACATGAGATAATGATAATTCCATTGCAAAGAAGATTTCCACTCAAATCTGATATACTTTTGCAGGATATATCAGGTATCAGGGTCCCTGAAGAATTGCTAATAGTACTGACTTTTCTTGTCAATAGAGATTTGTTATCTGGAGATGAGGGTGAATCTATAGTAGTCTAAAGTAGTAAAAAGTATATATTAATTTTACATTTGTTAATGAAAAAAATTTAAACATATAATTTTTATAACACAATCAGTGAAACCTAAAGTATTTATTGTCAGTAGAACATGGAGAAAGAAAAAAAAGATAAGTGATAAAGGGAATGGAGTATTTTAGAGGATTATGTTAGGCACTGATGCAGAAGATAGAGAAATATATCAATAAAATGGTTTTCATTAGAAATGTATAGACAAGATAGTAAGTTTTCAAGTTTAAAATTTTATGTAACATTTTAAATGAATATATCTATATTTTAGTTATTTCAATATTTTTTAAAAAATAAAACAGTTTCATATTGATGCATGCTGATTCAGTACATGTATCATGTTGAGATTTAAGAATATAAAGTTTTGTAGATCAAGGGAATGTATCAATCAAATTATATAATCAATAAATTTAGGGAAATGAAATTTTCTTACTGAACAGTGTTATAAATTGATATTTTTAAATACAGTCTTTTAAATTTGAAAATTAGTTGGATGTTTTTTTGGTTTTTTTATCAATTTCAATTTTTGACATATAAAAATTGTTTATTTTATATATAGTAATAATTACTAATACAGCTGATATTTTTTTAAATATAAATTTATCACATATGATATATTTTTTCTAAAATACATTTTAATAAATTTAGCCATCAAATACAGAAAAATGCAGTAACATTGGTGTCAAGAAAAATGCTATCAGAATTAAATAAAGCAAGACAAGAACTTAAAGGTTTGTAAAATTTGTATTAGTATAAAACTTTTGCAAATAAATTACATTTAAGAACTTATAATCTTCAATTTTTTGTATGCTAATTAAATTACATTTACAATTTTTTTTTTTTTCATTTGAACAAATTAGTAGCAATTATTATGTTAAAAATAAATATATGTTTTCATCCTTGTTGTCCATTTTTTGTTAATTATGTATTCCTATATACTAGCATGTTTGGAACTGAAAGATGATTCCCAACATTGGTATTCTGAAGATAGTATGCCAAATAAGAGCACTAAAGGCACAAATACACGCAGTAGCCAGGGATTATTTTCCGTTGCAAAAAATGGTGCTGAAAGTATGAGTATTGAGGAGACAATAAAAAATTCGTTGGCATATTTAGATCGTCACCGAAAAGAAATTAACCGACCAGAAAATCTGGAGGTATGTATTGTATATTCTTTTTATAATGGTGTAAATATATATTTAAAAAACATTACAAAATAATGGTATTTTTTAGAATCATGGTAAAGGAATATTTTTTCTTCGAAGAAGTATTTTTTTTTTTAAAAGGTAATTTTCTTTTTGGATGTTCCGAGTTTGATAATGAATATACAATATAATTTTAATTTAAATCTTTTTAAAAACTTTTCTTGTGTATATTTAATCATAAAGAAAATTTTATCTGTACTTTTTTGAAATTTCAATAATAATCTTCAGGGTACATATTTCTCTTTCTCATAGTATCTGCTTTTCATAATTGTTTTCAACTTAAGTTAAATTTCATGTTAAGAGGTAGAATAAATAATAACTGCTGGTTGTTATTATTTAGAAAATCTTTTCATAAGTTTATTTTGATATCTTCATTTAGGAACTGATTTCAAATGAATTATTTTGTTAATTATTTTTTACAGGAAATGACAAAAGCCCAGCTTGTAGCTGAGAAAGTAGCTATTCAAAAAGTATTGTTAAATTTTGAAAGTATGCATGGAAGACCAGCTTCTAAAGCCCATCGTGAGCTTGTAAGACCATTATATGATAGATATCGCTTGACAAAGAGACTAATTGTTCGCTTTGCTTCTAGTAAAGATAATGCTGACCTTATGCCCATTTTAGAACATGAGGCAATGGATTTTAAAAAATCTGATCTTGATAAAAATATAAATGTAAGTATGAGTTCAGTTTTATATATTTTAAAGCAGGCTTCATTGTTTCAATTTTTTAATTAAAATCAATGTATTATTTGTTTTTAAAACTATAATGTTAATAAAAATAATTTATTCCGTTCAAAAGACATTTAGGAAGTTCAATGCATATATATATAATCACAGTTATCTTATAGGATGCATTTATTGTTTTCTAGTAGTATTAATCAAGGGCATTTTTTTACAGCTTGTGAGCAGTATTTATATTTTTTTCTGACAAATTGAATCACAAGGCACTTCTATTTATGAGAGAAGTTAAATACTGATAGTAATATTTACTTTAATGCAGTAATATTTACATTACAAGTACATTGTGGAAATAATATAAATTCATTTGAGTGAAATTTTAATAATTTTCAACTCAATATTTTATTTAAAAGATAGCACTGTTGTGCTTATCAATTAATTATCAAAATACGCATTTTATTTTAAAATATTTATCATTTTCAGCCATTTTTAAAAAGATAACAAAAATTTCACAAAAAACTTGATCGATAATTTAGTTTGCATTTCAAATTTAGTCTTTCTTAAAATTCTTTTCAAATTGTTTTACTTATAAAACATTACATATATCTAAAAGATATATGCTAATGAATGTACCAGTTTGTAATGATCTACATTTTTCAGGTTGAAAAGGAAATAACACCTATAAAACCTAAAATAAATGAAGACATTGAGTGTGATGAAAGAGAACCACATATTTCTGTATCGTCATCTACACATATCAATTTTCATGAATTATCTCTGTAAGCATTATCTATTTAAGTTCTAATTCTCTAGTTAAATCTCTATTTAAGTTTCTATGTATTTTTTTATTTAAATTTTTAATTCTTAATTAAAAAGCTTAATTCCACACATGACAAAAATTCTAGTTTTTATTAAATACTATATAAATTATGAAGTATTATAATGTTACTAAAACTGTTTAATAGTTTTCGCCTTATGAAACATTGAAAGTTTATTTATCTTAAGAAATTAAAAGTGTCAGAAAAAAAAATGGTCTTATTTATTTAATATTTTTTTTTATTATTGCTTAGTTTTATTTCTTAATTAAATAAAAAGTAATTTTAATGTAGAACCGGTTTCTTTTTTAATTGAAGTTACTCTTATAAATAAAGTTGTTGTTTCCAAACAGTATAACCAATATATATATATATATATATATATATATATATATATATAATAGTGTTTTTATTTGCATTAAATTAAAAATTTTATTTAATTTTCAATTAATGAGAAACTTACAAAATACATATCACATTTTTTTTATCATTTTGTAATAAGTATATTTTGAACAGGCCTGAATTGGAAGCAGAAGTGAGTGTTGTTCGAGATGAGAAACGAAGACTGAGAAAAATACTTAGAGAATTTGAGGAGCAATTCAAAAAAGAGCATGGAAGGTATATGAAATTTTTGCATCAATTACCATGTACATTCAAGAGCCAAAACATTATGACCACCCCTACATTTTGCAATGAACTCGCCTGGATGACGTGGAAGGCACATAATCAGGTGGAAGTGGTATTTAACTGCTGCTGGAGAGTCTGAAGAATCATTCTTTCATTTACTTCTGTGTGTGATGGGAAAGGCTGCGGATCTAAGTGACTTTGATAGAGAATGTATGATCGTAATGGCTCGGAACAAGTATTTTTGAAACTGCACTACTCGTGGGTTGTTCACTATCTACAGTTGTTAGTGCTTATGCAAAAGTGGATGAATGACGGTGAAACCAGCAGTAGACGACATGATGTTGGGCGTCCACACGCTATCAAAAGAAAAAAAGCCGTTGGAGACTGTCTCGGATGGTGAAGCAAAAACAGAAGCCAGACAGTGGCTCAATGACAGCCAATACAATGCAGGGCCAAGTAGAATAGTATTTCGAAGCACACTGTTCAGCGGACATTGTTGGATATGGGGCTACGCAGCAAACTTCCCACTCGTGTGCCTTTGCTGACCAAGCGTCATCGCCAACTGCGCCTGCGCTGGGCCAGGGAACATCGTGACTTGTCCATGGATCAGTGGGAGAGAGTTGCCTGGTCAGATGAATCACGGTTTGTCATTCATCACGCCGATGGCCGTGCCAGGATACCCGTCTTCCAGGCGAACAGTTGCTCCCTCAATGTATAGTAGGTCATACACAGGCTGGTGGTGGCGGTATTATGCTTTGGGGGACATTCTCTTGGGCGTCTCTGGGACCCGTGGTTGTGGTAGAGTAGACAATGAATGCTACAGGGTATCTGAACATCATTGCGGACCAGCTGCACCCTTACGTGACCTCTGTTTTCCCAGCTGGAAATGGAATGTTCCAACAGGACAATGCCCCTTGTCACAAGGCTAAAATTGTGTTGGAGTGATTCCAGGAACATGATGCTGAATTCCAGTTAATGTCCTGGCCGCCTAACTCACCAGATATCAATCCGATAGAACACATTTGGGATGTCCTGGGACGGCAGCTGAGAGTTCAAAGACCACCACCGCAATATCTCGGATTTGCGTGACCGTTGTTTTAAACATCTGGCACAATCTGTCGCCGGCTATCTACCAAGGACTTGTGGCATCCATGCCAAGGCGGGTTGAAGCTGTGTTGCGCACCAAAGGTGGGCCAACTCGTTATTGACATGTGGTCATAATGTTTTGGCTCTTAAGTGTATAATGTATTTTAATATTAATTATTATCAAGTTTCAAACCTTTAATATTGAAATTAAAGAGAATCATTATGCTGTCCAATGCAAGGACATTTTCTAGCTTAGCCAATCTATGAAATTCATGATTTCCTAGATTTTTAAATTTTATTATTTCGTTAGCTATGAAAAGTTCATACATTTTCAGTTCTAATAAGTAGTTTCTTTTATGATAATGAATATTCCTAATTTTACCATTAATGTTTTCAAATTGTAAATGCATTTTTATTTAGATTCTTTCCTTCATTCTTATAGTTAAATCAGCATGTTTACTTAACTTACACTGAGCTATTGGTTCTGTTTTATACAAGATGTTATAAAGATGCATGATCTATATTTATTTCCGTTTATTAAATAAAATTTTAACTTTTATTATGATACAAAATTACAATATCTGTGAGGGCAGGCATGTAATTTTCTTTGTTGTAAAGACGGTAAAAAATTAATTTTTATTAACGGCATTAGTCATTAATGCCAATATAAATGAACAGTTAAATTTAACTGTTTAACACTCCTTAATTTTGCTATGTATGGATAAATTATGCATATAAATACTATACAGCCAAACATTAATTTAAATTTTAACTTACAATATACCCAGCACTGAGGTTGTGAACTACTAACAATAGAGGAATGAAGGAAAACCGTTAAAATTTGTACTACTCTTAACGCCATCTAGTGTTGAGCTTGAGTACCAAAAAAGAAAAATCATTTTTCGTTTTTGTCAACTGGAATTTTACAATCGATTCTCATCAACATAGTTAACTTAATATTTGCAGTCCTACTGTATAGGCCATTTAGTAATAATAATTACCTCTTAAAATATTTGCTCTTGCTGTTATTAAGAATGCATGTATAAGAGAAAAGGGTTTATATAATTAAAAGAATTAT
The DNA here is from genome assembly GCA_021605095.1 of Caerostris extrusa. Lineage (NCBI taxonomy): Eukaryota > Metazoa > Arthropoda > Arachnida > Araneae > Araneidae > Caerostris > Caerostris extrusa. The sequence goes on along the minus strand of BPLR01009386.1, from coordinate 97,894 downwards.
CACATAGGTTAGAAAAAAAAAAGGAAAACTTTTATGTTGACAAGCTAATTTCAAATTGGAAACTTGCAACCACTAATCAGTCTCATTCAATGTATTAAGCATTATTTTTAATAAAAGTGCAGAGAATATTTGTGCATTGATAGAAATTAGAGGAAATTTATCAATTTTTTAATTTGCTATTTATTATTATTGTAGGAAAGTCCAGAGAGAAGACAAACGTGCAATGGAACCATGTTATACTGAATACAAAGTAAGTTTTTTTTTTATGATTAGAAAAATGAAAACAATTACTTTTAAAAACAATTTTTCTGTCTTAAATATTTTTAAAAATACTAATTTATAATTTTAAATTTCAACTAGAACATATTTTAGATATTTCAGAATGTGTTGTAATTTTTATTTTTCTAGAATGCCAAAGCAAAACTCAAATTGTTGGAAGCTTTAGTAGCCAAATATGAACAGACATCTTGAATTATGTAAATTTAACTGCAGCTATGAAATGTACTTTTCTTTATAAAAAATATCTAGTCATTTATGTAAACAACTTATTCTGAAGTTATTTGCCAAAAATTTTGAAAAACTTACTTTTAACTCAGTTGCATTTATTGTTTTGTTTTTAATACATGTACAATAAAGGAGTAACTCTGTTTTCCGCACAATGAGGTGCTTTGTATATAATATTTATTCTATTAGAAATTGTATAAAGTTTATTACTGGACTGATATGCCTAAGCATTCTGCTCAGTGTTTTTTTTTTTTCTTATGCAATTAGTCTGTGTGTATATATACTTAATAGCTTTATTTTTAACACAGAAGTATACCAAAGATAGTAGGCTAAATCTATGTAGCAGTCATTATTTTCCCTATACATGGGATAAATGTGCAATATTTTTTAAATTTCTGTTGTTTTGATTATCTCATTATAGTTTATTAAGTTTAAAACTTTACATACTCTGCCCACGTTATTTTTCTTTTTATAGTCCAGTATAAGTACAAAATCTTTTTCACGATTTAGTTTCGTGTGATATGTGGATAGTTATTTTTTTTATTCAAATGTAACAATTTGTTGTTATTTATAGAATGTAACTTCAGTATTATAAAAGCGGCTTTTAAAATATTTAGTCCAATTTTATGTCATATTTACTGAAACTGTATGCGGATGTGTACTTCTTAAAGTTTGATGTTTAAACCATAATTTTTTAAATATATGCCTTTTGTGATTAAAGAGGTATGTGCTCAATTATTGTGTTTATTTCATAATGATTTTTCTCAATGCCTATGGATACAATATAGACTACAAATACAATCATGTCCATAAATTAAGGATAATGAAGTTCAGGCAAATAAAGAGACAGACTTTACAAATAAGTCAAATTTGTTTTGCTTCTATTTATTAAACAAAAGGTAGAGAGCAAAAAAGATGCTATATGTTTGACATAATTAATAAAAATTGCGATTTTTACTCCCTGGAGCAAATTTAAAAAAAGAACCTATTTACAAAAACAGTATAACATGGTTAGTATGATGGTTAATATGGAGTATGTCTTCCGGACGATGCAATACAGGCCTTACAACACCTAGGCATGCTGAGTATCAAATTATCAATCTGATCTTGGGGAATATTACACCACTCATCAAGCAATACCCCCGAAGTTCCGGCTGACAGGTGGGAGGGGGTTGACGGGCTGCACTCGGTCGGCCAAGCATATCTCACACATGCTCTATTGATTCAAGTCCAGTGAGTATGCTGGCCAATCCATACGGGTGATATCCTCCAATTGAAGGCATTCGTCTTCAATGTTTGCACGGTGAGGATGGGCGTTGTCATCCATAAACAGAAATCAGCACCCATGGCGCCCGAAACAAACGTACATTTTGTTCCAGAATGACATCCCGATAGATGTGGCCTGTCATTGTTACACTCTGAACATGCAGGTCAGTTCTGCAACCAAGAATAATTCCTGCCCAAACGAGCCATCCTGCACCACCGTAACGGTGTTGTTCAATGGTGTTCTCTTTGGTGGTAACGGTACCTGGCGCTCTCCATATGAAAGTCCTGCGAGAATCAGACTGCAAACTAAACCTGGACTCGTTGGAAAACATCACACCACACCACTGTTGCGGTGTCCACAATGCATGCTCTCTACTCCAGGTTAATCGCAGGCGACAGTGAGTTGCGGTAAGTGGAACACATCTGACAGGCCTACGAGCATATAGACCAATGTGCCCTAAGCGTCTGTACACGGTCTGCCTTGAAACTGTCGCACCGGTAGCTGACGAGACAGGTCTGATGCTGTGCTCTGTCTGTTTCTTTTGGCAGTAACTGCTAAATACCGGTCCTCATTCGGCGTTGTAACTCGGGGCCACCTGTGCTGTAACATCTACTCACATTACCATCATCTTGGAATCGTTGCCAAAAGCCTGGAGATGACAGTCTGGGCGATTCCAAGTTCCTCGGATACTTCCACATTCCAGTCTTCCGATAATTCTACCACGTAAAATCATCCAATTGCTTCCTTTGTGCCATAACTATGCGGTTATCGCACTGAAAGGCTTTTAAAGCGCTTGTGAACAATTTTACTTCTTTGCCACCATTCCCTATATACCCCTCTCTTACACTCTCGTCATTGTGACGTACTATCCGCGCCATCTGGTGGTTTCCTGTAATTTGCATATTCTTCTTCAAGATGTGTGTGATAATTCTACAGGTGAAATTTTTATTTTAGAGTCCAATTTCTGTGCGATTCTGAATTATCCTTGATTTATGGACATGAGTGTACTTTCATGTACTTTAAAAAGACCACATAGCGGTACGCTTGATTACTATAACATTAATTTTGAAATAATGCAAAACAAACAAAATACAATAAAGTAAAATAAGCTATATTTCATGTCTTATAAGTGAGTCATTTATACTGTTTTTAATATTTTCAGCTCAGTATTATTTATTTGATGACGATCTTTTGTTGAGGGATTCCTTCCTAGGTATATATTGCATGTTTCCAGTTTTTAATTTAAGATTAAAAGCTAAGGAAATGAAATTCAAAAATTCACATGCAGAAAAAAAAATCTAAGTCTTACAAGCATTTCATTTTATAATTTATTCAAAATCCTATTTAATCCATTATATTTTGATGATAAAATAAATTTATATGGAATTTTTTTGTTTGTTTTTAAGAATGACAATCGATAAACAACATGCATTTTTTTTTAGTCAAATTTTAAATATAGAAATGGAATGTGCTATTAACTGTAGATAATAATTAGCAACTATTACATAAAAAATTCTTATGTTTATTTAATTCTAATTAGATATACAAATGAGTACTATATATTCTCTAAATATTTTAACATTTCATATATTAAGTTTGTCAAATACAATGGCATATCTTTCAAAACACCCAACCAACAAAATATATATTTGAATTATGAAAATTTCTTTTTTAAAGAATGGTATTCTTATTTACACATGTTTGCAAAGATCAAGTAAATAAAAAAAGCTGAAAATCTAATTCATAAATTTATAGAAAAATGCTGCCAATACTAAATTCAGTATACTATGAAGAAGAAACAGAAGATTCAAATAAAAGAAATCTATGTTTTTAAACATGTGATAAAATATAAATTTATGTTTGTGAAACATGTTAGCATTTTAATTTAAATCACATTCACCAATCTATGAATAATAATTATTATTAACTTTGTTCAACACAAAAGCTGTAAAAAAATTGAAATTTTAAAATAAGTTTACTTTTTTTGTGGAAATAGGAAAATTGCAGTGTTATATTAAAAACAGATTGAACTGTAAATAAATATTGCCAAGCAATAGTTATGTCCATATATTATGAGTGGGTCACAAAACAATAAAAAAAAATTTGCCGACAGAGTCACATAGTAAAAGCAAGCATTTTTCAAGGACTTTGGAGATCTTTTTTAAGAATCCTGATACCTTCTTCCAAACCAGCTATATTGAGCAATTCAATTATCACTTTGGAATCGCATGGATCATTCAATGCCTGAAATCATGACAGTGATATTTAAATAAATGAAGTTATAGTTTAATTATAAATGCAACAATCATAAAATGTTGTACATATAATTTCATTACAGCAGTCTAGATTTTTTAATGTGGGTTGTACGGTTTTTTCTTTCCTTGGTTGATTTGTGAAAGTGAATGTTTAAAAATAAAATGAGAACAGCAAGTTATAAAAAGTAGCCACGCTTTTACCAAAAAGGACAAGACACGCAATGCATGTTGATGAGTTATGTACGATTAAAAAAAAAAACCCTAATATTTTTTTTAACGTTGAAATTAATTACTGCATTTCCATAATATATTTATAATTTACTTACTTTATTTTTTAGAAAGGAAATATTTACTGAAAATATTGTGTTTCTTACATTATAATATATTACAAAGAAAACCATTCATCCTTTTAGTGGGAAGGAATATATATCTATTAAATGATTTAATCAATAATGAACTTTTTTTATATGTACAAAAGGTTATAACCTACAGAAATTTTTATAAATATCAATTAAAAACAGAAACATACATTTAATATACTAATAAAAACATTTCTTAGAGAGTATAGAAAAAAAGTTATAATTAATACCTTAATTTGTTTAATAACGGTCTGCCCTGCACTCGAACCTTTACCAAATATTTCAACATGTTCTATGTCCAAGCCTATCAACTCGGCCAATTTCTTCCAGTTATCATTAGAATCAAGATATTCACATAATTCTTCTTCAATTTTCATGAAGTTAGATTTATTTTCTAAAAAAAGAAATTTAATTGAAACATTTAATATATTATATGCTTAAAAATACATTATAACTAATTTTCATATCACTTCCACTTACTTTTTAAAAGATGATAATCTGGAATTACAAAAATTTCATTTTACTAATTATCTGTTTAATTTAATGTTAATTATTTATATCGAATAATATGATTTTTTTTTTTTTTTAAAAAACGACTGTTACAAAATTTTTAATTTATTAATAAGCATTAGAAAACAGCAAACATTTATTAATAAATATGCAAATTGTAAAATTTCTTGTGTGTGTCATTTTTAAAGAACAGAACCCAAAAGATTTCTTTTTATGATTTTGCCAATTTTTCTCAAAATGGAGCCTTTCATGATATATTTTTATAGGAATAAAATAATTGGTTAGGTTATTGAGTTCATACTTATTTTTAAGTTATCAATAAATTATATTTTATTTAATATTTAGGATATTTTATTTTCCAAAAACTACCAATCCCAAAAATAGTTATTCAGCAATAAAAAAAATTATTTTTCTTGATTGAGAAACAAATTAATGTTTTAGTTACTATTTATTTGGACACATTCTTGAGTTGCAATTATATCACCATTCACATGGTCGGAGGCTTTTTCAATCAGTGTTTCATTTTCACTTTTATCTTCAGGCTCACAATCTGAATCTGTTGAGTAATTTGGATATTCATCATCATCATTGGATTCTGACTCTGATGCTTTGTCTGGATGCAAACTTTCTAAAAACTGATAAAAATAATAATAATAATAACAAATATATAGATATATATATATTATATGCATTTTTCTTAAGATAATAATTTGGCAAATATAGCAATTATTTTGTAGAAAATAGTTATAAAATGAAAAAAATTTTTATTTTAAATGCGATAGTAATTTAATTAAAAAAAAAAAAATATATTAAACATTTAGTTATACAATTTTATACTAGGGATTTATGTATTATGAAGAAAATCAGCTGTTTCAAGCCACTTATGAAATATTACCAATTAAAATGTATAATGAGAAATATCCATCAAGACAAATATTGTAGTATAATAAATTTTAACTCATTTTTCTTAATAAAATTAAAATAAATTTTAACCGATTAACTTCAAAATAACTAAACAGTTTTTCACATACCTTAATAATCATATCTTTATCATCATTAAATTTAGCAAATACAGTTTTAAATGATTTTCCTTTTTTGATGCATGCCAAATGAAGAGGAGTATATTCTCTAAAATCTTTAGCATTAACATCTACTCCAGGCTGTAAATATGAATAGATAAACAAATTTAAAATACATGACAAATTAAATAATCACACCTAAATACAAGAAAAAAAGATTAAAAAATATAGAAATTTGTATTATATTTATATAAATAGTTTTCAAATATTTCTACAGTACAGTAACTCCTCAATATATCATGCATTGATATTTTGTATGCCCTCTTTCTTTTTTTTGCCAACTATATTTTTTTAACTTAATAATAAGTAGATTAAAGTATTTATTTCTTTGTAGTTTTGTTAATTTAAACTATATCTTTCACCATCAACTCATAATTTATGATTCTAACTATGTTAAAAATTCAATTATTAGATTTTTTAGTTAGATAACTTTTTCTTTTCTTCTTTTTTACAACGGAACACACAATTACACACAACGGAAAGTTACTGAATATGTAATGCTATGCAGATTTATACAACGAATAAATCATAAACTTCGCTTCATTATTTTACTATATTTTCTAAAATTAAAAAAAAAAAGAGATATATAATAATTTTAATTAATTAAATTTGATTTACAGTTTATTTCAGAATAAACTATACTTCTTTACATTTAAAAATATTAAAAAATATATTACCTTTAAAAATATAAGAAATTATTACAGGAATCTGCCATAAAACCTGCTTTTGAAATTGAAATTGAGAGCAACAATGTAGGATGCTCAATGGCTAGATGCAATGGAGATTGCCCACATTTACTTTCACGCAAGTTCACATCTGCTTTAGCTTTCAAAAGGAAATTCATACAATCTTCTGATTCATTTACAATCGATAAGTGTAAAGCTGACATGCCTGTAAGATTAGCAAGTAATAATACAATGAAGCATAATCTAAATAATTGCAAAAAAAAATTATTTATATTAATTTTGAAAAATTCAGTTTATTTGATTTTTTTCTCACCAAATGTCATCTTGTAAGAAAACAAAAACTGCATATATAACATTCTGAAACATGTATAACTTTCATGTTCTTCGATGCAATCTATTATTATTATCATATAAAAATTACTGGATGTATTCCAATTATTTTTCCCATTATCTTTGATTATTTTGTATTTTTATATGTTATTGCAACATTTATTCATTTACTTTTTAATGTTGTTATGCATATGTTTTAGCACATAACAGCCAAAGTACCAGAAATAGTTGTTCTAGTATGTTTATCTTATCATCTTCAATATAATAAAACTTCTATGCTATTATCTTCTTCTATGTTATTAAATTGTAATTTTTAATTAAATCCAATAAATTTGAGAGAAAATTGAAAATAGGCATTAGAAGGGTGAATTGAATAGGAAGGGTGAATTGAATAGGTGAAATTGAAATAGGGAAGGGTGAATTGAATAGGTGAATTGAAATAGGGAAGAAGGGTTATTCCTAATTATTCAGTATTTCTCACAAAAAAAAAAAAAAAAAAAAAAATCTTTAAAAACCATCATAATTAAAAATATTTATAAGATCACATATATTTTTATTTCAGGTGTAGGTGTTAAAAAGACACTCTTAATTGCCGTCACTTTAAAATTTTAAGTTTATTCATTCACAATTATAAACTTTAGCTTAAATATTAATAATTTTACAAATTTGCAATTATTACCATTATAATTTAAAGCATTCAGATCAGTTATTTTATGTTTCTTAGATTTTCCATATTTTGTTGGAATCATCACCATTTTCAAGCACTGGAGAAAATTATGTCTTGCAGCCAAGTGCAAGCAGTTATCTCCTTCCTGATTTTGTATATTAGGATTGCCACCTTCAATCAACAATGCAAGAAGTATTTTTTGGTGATTTCCTTTGGTTGCTAAATGCAGTGGTGTCTAAAAAAAAGAACAGTATAATTTTAAATTCTACACCGTTCCATTACTAAATCAAATTATAAATTTTCTATCAGTTATTTTGATAAAATCTTCTGAAGAAATCTTATTACTAGGAAAGTACATAAAAATCTCATTTAAAAATATTCTCTATGCAATAATGCAATTATTAAGTTACATTTAATAATATCTATTTCTATTAATATATATGCTTTAGCTTTTTTTACAGAATAATTATCCTTTTAATTAATAAAATTATCAATAATATAAATAGAAATTAAGTATCAATAGTAAAGAGTAGAGTGCAATCACATGAAAACTGCAGATTAATAACTTGGTCAGCAATGCATTTCATATTTAAAATTTAAGTTTTACAGTTTCTTTAACAACAGAAATTAGTGAACTTAAAAAAAAAAAAAAAAAAAAAAAAAAAAAACCCCGAGAAATACATATTCAACAAGGAAGATTTGCTTTTAGTGAATATAATATTTAAAAAAAAAAAAAAAGGGTCAATTTTTTTTTTTTTTTTTTTTAAAAATTTAGTGAAATTACCAATGACTCTACTCTATTAAGTTAAAAAAAGACTTACAAATTAACAATGATATCTAGATCAGTACTTTTCATATAAGCAAATTGGAAAAGATTTTTGCTTGACTTATGTAGCTGTCTTAAATTATTTTTAACAAATTATCATTTAAAATGGACAAAATAATTGCTTTAATTTAATAATTAGAATTTTTCAAGTTTCTTAAAAATCTTCATGCATCTGTTTGATTTCTAGATATAACATTCGATTTAGATTTACTTATTTGTCAAAATGAAACTAAGTGATATTTTCCAAGATGATGCTTTAAGAGAAATTTGTAAACAGTAATATAAAATTCTTAAAACACATCAAAGACTAAATCATTTTCAGTAACTAGTAACTGACTTTAAAGTCAGAGGGAGGAATTAAAAAATTGGGGAACGAACATAATTTATGGAAGGACTGTAGTGAACCTATTTCATCTAAAACATAATTTAGGTAGAAATATGAGGAATTCCTCTTTTTAAATTCAGAATTTCGAAAGATAATTACTCACTTCATGAACATTATTTTGTTGGTTTATAATATTCTCTGGTACCATTTCTATCATCTTTATAATAAGATTCAAATTGTCAGGTTGTTCTAGAATAGCCAAATGTAGAATGCTAAAAAAAAAAAAAAAAAAAAAACTATTTTAAAATTTGTATAGCCATCACAGATGTATGATAGGTAAATTAATAAAATTATATACTGCAAAAAAAGTATTTTGACTACTATGTAGCTTTTACAATACATTTCTTGTGATACCTGTCTATTTTGTAAATCACACAAGGATAAATAATTTTTGATTAGTCTACATATTAATTAACATGAAATGTCTAATATATATTAACATGCAAAAATTATATTTTCTCAATTAGTTCACCACAATTTTACAAGGCTCTATGTACAAAAATTTTCACTAATTGAGAAAATAAAAATTAATCATTAAATTTTAAGAAAACAATATATAAATATAAAACTTAGAATTCACAAGTTAAGAAAAACTGCGAATGGAAACACACAAGAATTATTTTATTATTAAATGTTAAAACGGATTATATGAGTACTAATCAAAATGAGCAATTATTTTTTTTTTCCTTTTCATAAAAAAAAAAATCATGAAAACTAAATTTCTAAATTCTGCTATCTATTTTTAAAAGGGGGGTTTTTGTTTTTAAAAGGTAAAATGATGTATATTTTATTACGGTACTTGCGTATTAATGGTACCTTGGCGGTTTTTAAGTGTCGTCAATCTTTATTATTTGGAATAAAAATATTTTGAAAGCGTTTTGATTTTAAATGAAGTGTTTCATATATATTTTATTATTTGGAACAAAAATTTTAAGTGTAGATTGGCGCCAAATCTGTAGCTGCGGTTGGCGCGTGTGCTCTTTATTAGCGCAACTGTCGCCAAGGTACCGTTAATACGTAAGTACCTTTTATTACTAAAATCATTCATAAAAAAGGGTTCATTGACCAAAAATTAACGATTTTTACCTGTTTCCATTTTCATCCTGCAATGAAACTAAATTTGGACCATAATGATGAAGAAAAGTACTGATATTTCTGTTTTTCAAAATTTTATTGATACCAGCCTTGAAATCTTCTGAACATTTTTGCTTTTTGCTTGATATAACATTTTTTTTTTCTGTATTTTCTTTAAGAGATAAAGATCCCATCCTATCTGAAATTTTATCGACTCCATCAGCAGAAATTCCATCAGCTAATATAGGATGCATTGTTGCACATTCCTCAAAATTATTATAATGAGGTAAAGTTGGATAGTCTTTACATTCATTAAAAATATCACTATTATAAAACAATTGATCTGATTTAAAGTCTGTATTGGATGGTAAATAAAAGTCAGTCTGTTCCGGTACTGTATTCATATTAGCAATAGGTGTGTCCATCGGAAAGTCTTGATCACTAAATATCATTGGCGAAGAATTTTCTAAATCTGTAATTAAATCTAAAAGTAAAATGAAAATAATAAAAAATCTTATTCAGTATTATAAATTTTATAAATTCACTATATTGCAAAATAAAAATAAATAAATACAATTAAAGACTCAAGGACTGAATATAAAATAAAGTTCAGCATCCAAATCTGATTCCAGGTCTTTTTTAAAACATAAAAAACTAACCTTATGACCTTAAATACTTAAAAACATATAATTTTAAAATCACTCAGTAAATTTAAAGTTAATAAATCAACCATTACATCAAATTGATGAAAATAATAAATTTAATACATCGATGTTTCAATTCAGAGACAATTCAAATCACATTGACATTTTTATTTTAATTTCTAAAATTGCCAAAAAAGATGTATTTGAAACATAGTTAAATATGCTACATGCAATTGCCTAATCAAGAGAAATGCAGGTTGATTGTAAAGATCGGGGGCAATCAATCTGTATGGCATATGGCAAAAGTAAACATATTGCATAATTAAAAAATTTTTCATTAAGGCCCACAAAAATATTTAAATGAAAGATTCTATGTAGTTTACATACAAAATGTAAGTTGATATAATTTTTAAACAAGCAGCCAGTAAATCATAGAAAAGTTTGTTGCAATCAGCACAATGAACACCCAATTCAGTAGAAAAGTGACTTCTATGCAAATATCAGGAAAAATATGTGACACGAGGGTATGCAAAATACATTCCATCAGCTCATACAGTGCAAAGCTACAATGAAAAGAATATCGAAGATGCAACTGCAGATGTTCTCAAGCAGACGTAAAATGAACAGTAAGTCTGAGGAAGGACTTGAATTATGAGCTTGGAATATTTCCAACCATGTGTAAGAAAGGTTGTTGATGGTCTGCTTAAGAAAAAAAAAAAAATGCCTGTAGATGAACTACATAAGGCCTTGCAAGCAAAAACAATCGATATCACTCAGCAGGAAACATTACCCAGGAGATGAATATGGCAAAAGGACAAGTGGCGTGCTTTACTCTGATGACTTCATAAATGCTTTATCTAGAAAATTGTATTCATTCATTGCATCTACCATTAGCAGCACCATTTAGATTGGTGTAAGTAATACACAAACTGGACATCTACTAAATGAAATCAAATCTTCTTTATAGATGAGAGTTCAACAATCAGTTATCAACAGTAGTTGATATAGAGGGAGAAAGAGACACTGTTTTATACCAATATCAGAGAAAGAAATAATTATAATACACCTGGCATGTTTGTCAACAGGAAGCATTATGATGAATGGGTGGATTGGGCTCCATGTTTTTGATGGAAATATTGATATTAGAGATCATTGTCAGTAAGTGATCCTTCCCTAAGTGTATTTGTTCCACTTTGCAATTAGTGCAGGCATTATTTTTATGGTTAATAATGAATGCGAAGCAACATCGGAATCATACTGTTAAGGAGTTTTTAAAAAGTGAAAATATCACTAGAATGGACAGGAAAAGCTGACTTAAATTCCACTGAATGTTATGTAGAATTCTGTGGGGAACATTCTATAGCATGATAACATCCAGTTGACAGAACACACAACTGAAACAACTGCTCATTGAGGAATGGGAAATTTTACCTCAATAGTTATTGGATAATCTGTTATTAAATAAGAAGATGCAGTTAAGAGGTTATATTATTTTCTAAAGGACACTCCTTTTTTCCCTCCCTTTTGAGCAGACAAGTATTTGCACAAATGCTTCTTTTTTGTAAAAGTGTCTCTTTTTTTATATCCCATACATATCACAATATGAAATCAAACAAATTTTTGATTCTCATATATTGACTCTCCATTTTTGTGTTAATATGTTTCTTTTAACCCTAAAGTACATGATACAGCCTCTGTATTCTAAATTTCAAGCCTACCAAATGTTTTTTTTTTTTTTTTTTTTTTTTTTTTTTGTGGAGTTACGATAAAAAATGTAAAAAAACAGCCCTTGCGTTAAGTTTTAAACACACACATAAATAAATATAATACACATAATTTACTTATTGAATTCTAGACTATATACATATTATAGCTGTTTAACTTTGAAGCAACACACACAGCCAAACACTGATATGAATGACCAGTAGCTCAATCAAATTACAGCTAATTCTCCTTTTTAAAATTAAGAAAAAGAGGTTCCTGTGAAATATTTTGATTTCCATATCATACATTATTTAAAAGATTCTTATTTTCATAAAAACTTAATATAGCTCTGTAAATTTAACTATAATTTATTTTATTTTTAATGCATATATGAAAATTTTTGCCCACTTTCCCTCATTTACTTTTTATTTATTTTTACTTTTAATAAATTTGCAATTATTTAGTGCATATAAATTTGTATTTTTATACAAATGATTTATATTATATTTTACAACTTTTTTTAAAAAAATATTTTCCTTTTATATTCAAATATAGATTATTTCTAAAATTTAACTTGACAGCAACATTTTGTGATAAGGATGTGCTACATGTGTAATTACCAGCTGAGCGGCTGTTTATGGCAGGAATATAATATATTATATATAAGACAGATAAAGTCAATTAATGAAGAAAATCCATACATATGATTTTTAACATAACTCTATGTTAGATCTTTTTGTTTAAACCAGAATTACTATCTAGAATGCAAAAACAATTATTAGAAGAATTATTAATATTTATTAGATATTTAAGAGTTATTAAGATTAAAACCAATCAATTATTAGGACCTCGAAAATTTTGGGATAGTACTGTGCCCAAAAAGTAAGACTAAGTATTATTTTTTTCAAAAACTCGTTTATTTATTCTTCTAAATTTATTTCATCGCCTACAAAGTAATCCCCTACGGACACAATGCACTTATGATAACTTTATTTCCAATTCTCAATGCATGCTGAAAAGTCATAGGAAAAGATGGCTTTCAAAGCATGAAGCAATTCATGTTCAATCTCTTTAATTGACTCAAAACAGTGTCCCCGAATGGTCTTTTGAGTTTAGGGAATAACCAGAAGTACCAGAAAACGGTGGTTGTGGAACAATATGGATTTAATTTTTGGCGAAAAATAAAAATTAAATTGAAAATTGGTCTTACTTTTTTGGACATAGTAGTATAGTTCATATGTTCATGAAGGTGCTTGTTTAAAACCTTCAACACAGTCAGCTGTATCTTGATTGGAAGTATTGAGGAATCTAATTCATGAAATGTATCTGAATCTTTCATACAAACTCGGTTTTCTAAGTACAATTCAACCTCTCCTTATATATTTTTTAACACGACGGATATAAATGTGTTAACATTTAAAATCCAAAACTAAGTATGAAATTAATGACAATTCTTGAATTTAATATAATATATACAATATTATATATAATATATATATATCAATTTACTGATAAAAATATATACCTAATAAATTAAATTTATTGAGATCATATGGTGGGCTCAAACTGCTTGAATTACTTAACATAGAAGGTGATAAAGAGGCTTCCAATGAATTAGGATCTTCATAACGGTCAAGATAAGCACATTTTCTTTTCTTTGGCTTCTCCAGTATTTCATTTAAATCATCACTTTGTTTTCCATATCCGTTAGTAACATCAGAGAAAGACACAGGAAATTCTAAATTTTAAAATTATAAAGTTACATGAGAAAAAAAAAAAAAATTAAACATGATGAATATCGATACATAACAGCAATTTTATAATGAAGACCTTAGAGAATTTTTAAGGATAAATAATTAATAATAATAATTAATAATTAAAATATATGCAGCAATATAGTATTTAAATAATTGGAATTTTCTGCTTTAACAATTCGAATATATATTTCCTGTTTCACATTTGTGATAACCTGACATAGTGAACTCCAAAAACTGACAAGGATATATACAATACCTTTTTTTTTCATATAACAAACTAATTTAATTTATAAATATCTGTAAAAAATTATGCTCATCTAGTTTAAAGCAGTTTAAATTATTTTTTAATAATTTTAATATTTGTTAATTTACTATTTCAGCATGAGATAGAATAAAATGAATTTAGAGAACTAAAGAAAGATATGACAAAAAAAAAAAAAAAAATATGTTAAACACGTTTATAAAAAATGATTAATTTGAATTCATTAAAAGTACAAATGTCCAACAAGCAAGTATAGAAGGGGTTTACTACGATAAAACTATAACTTCTGTATAACATTAATATTGGAATTTTTGAAGATCCTAACAAATTTTCTTTATTATATAATAAGAAAACATACAAAATATTACTAAGATTACTACAAGTAGGAAACAAATTAAGCTTACAAGTGTTATTTGTAGTTTTCTTTCACATACAGAGTGATTATAAAAAATTCCCAATATATGAGCCTCCAACTATCATAACATCCACAAAAACTGAATAAAATCTTGATTTACAGTATTTTGAAATATGTACTCAAGAATCACATGAAAATAACATTTAAGATAGTTACAATGATAAAACTTCGAAAATTTCAAGTGGCAACACTTGCTTTTTTTTTTTAATTGAGAGTGATTTCCATAGTAAAAATTCAAACTGTACCTGCAGCAAGAATGTCACCAGCACTAAGAAGCACTACACAGACTAAGAAGAAAAGCGAAAATAGCCAATAAGAACAAAAAGGAACAGCAAGCAAAGATGTTTTATTGTTTCACAAATTTTCCACATGACCTCCTTCTAATATGCAGCAAATAGGGAACAGCATTGAAACACATATCATGGTTGAACCTGATGTCTGATGGCATTTTTGAAAATCAAATGAAGTTCCTTGATTAAATGTATACATTTTGTACTTCAGGATTTTTGGCTGTGAAATTCATTGAGTGGGATCAGGAAACCTTGACAGCCTCTGAGACGTGTAAGAGGTATAATGTTCAGAGTGCTCCCCTGTAAGAGGCATAATGTTCAAAGTGCAAGAAACACAGCACATATTTCAGAGGTTATTCTTTTACCTAGTGCATAAATGTCACTCATGATGGTGTTTTTATGCTAAACCAGGAAATCTGCATACCTTGATATCTTCTCTTTTTTGATTGAAATTTAGCAGTCGAAGACACAGTGTGAAATATGACATCATTCGAAAAGAAAATTATGGTCTGGTGAGCTCCACAATTGTTTTCTTTTTCTTCTTAATCTATATAGCATTTGGGATTTTATTGGTACAAGTATAGTTCTAAAAGTATTAGTGGTTTTTTGCTACCAAGATAATCTAATAAAAACGTAGCTGTTGCCATTTGAAATTTTCACACTGTAACTTTAACAGTTTATTTATTTATTTTTTTTTAATATGATTCTTGAGTGCATGCCTCAAAATACCTTAAAATAAAATTATATTCAAATAACATTCAGTTCCTGTGAACTGTATGATAGTTATGGGTGCATATATCAAGATAGGTTTTTTTTAAATCACTCTGTATTTTATATTAAGTAATAAAGATTTTATGTTAATTAATAACATTTTTAAAAACAAAATCATGTTGCATAAAAGCATCACCAAATTCTATTTTTTTCTGAAAAATACATATTCATACATGTTATTTAAATTATTTTATCATATCCATAAAACTGAATCAGTATTATTGTATCCTATCATGATACAATAATACTGATTCAGTTTTATGGATATGATAAAATAATTTAAATAACATGTATGAATATGTATTTTTCAGAAAAAAATAGAATTTGGTGATGCTTTTATGCAACATGATTTTGTTTTTAAAAATTATATTATATTATAATTTTTAAAGGGAAAAATTTCTTACTGCTTTCATCTGGTATGTAGTCGAATTTTAGTGGTTCACTATACTTTCCATTTGATGGACGATACAGTTGAATATATACAGTTTTTTGTACACTGTTTTGATGATGTTTAGGAGTTTTGAATACAATTGCTACCTATAAAAAAATTTAGTTCAATATAAAATAAAATTTTATATATATATTTTTCAACAAAGTTAATGTATTTAAATCAGTAGATTTTAAAAGTTGTATATTAAAAAAATTCTACATGAAAAAAATAAATAAAAAAAAAAAAATTTATTATTTAAAATATTTTATTACTTGGTGATGAACATCTGCAACAGAAAACACTCCCTTTTCCATCCATATAAGATTACCTGTCTCATCAGTTTCAAAAAATTGTACTTCAATATCATCTAAAAATAAATGTAACACATTAGAATACAGAATGCATATTTAATTTAAAAATTAAGTGGTAAAGTGACGAATCTCATTAACTCCAATATTAAAAAATAAGAATTTCATTTCATTCTTTCTAAACAGATAACGAAAAAAATATTTTAAAAAAAGTAGAGGTTTAAGGATACTGTTTTTCAAATTAAACAAAAAATTATTCAGTGATTATACAAAGTAAATCTTTAGTCTACATAAAAAAACTTTTAATCACATAATAATAATTTTATCATTATAGTTTTAATAAAATGTTCAACCACTGAACTATAATTACAAATAAAAATTTTTCAATAATTAAATACTATAAAATAAAAATATAGGAAAATAAAATATCATAAAAAGAAATAAAGATAATAAATTTAGTAATAACATTATGTCCAATCAACAGATTTAAAATTAAAAAAAAATTAGTATTAAAATAATATTTTAAAATGAAAAATAACCTTTTTTTCACTTTTTCACATAACAAAAATACTTCATCTCCTCCACTGCATTTTCCTGTACAAAGGCTTACACGATGAATTTTCAAATCACCAGATGCTGTTGATCCTACAATAAAAAAAATCAGAACACTACATTTAAAAATGTTTTAGAAATATTATATTGATATATAAATAATTATTTTCTCTTAATTATTCAAATCATTTTTTATTTTATTTAATAAAATCTATTTATTCATTATATTAAATGCTTTTGTTTTATAAAAATAAAATGTATATACAATAGCAAAATATTAAAATATTGCCTAATTGGGCAATTAATTTGTAAATCACTTCAATCCTCATATTTGGCACAATGAGACCAAGATCTTAGTCTAAAATTTAGTTTAAGAGGTTCAAACATTCTATGTCTATGCCTTAAAAGTTTCTAGTCCTGCATCAAAGTTTTACCCAATCGGCTGGCAGAATAATTAAACAAGGATCGTTTGTAATGAAAATTGTAAATGCAGTTTGAGATAGACAAATATCCCAATTTCATAAATTGATATATTTTTTTTAAAAATCTTTTCTCTGTGCTCTATGTGTGTATTGTAAATAGACAATTCCTTTGAAAATCATCCGTTGCATGTTATAGGATAGATTTATATTCATTTTTTTTAATTAAATTTTTTTCAGTGGAATAAAATACTTCATTAAAAATTCCATACACAAAAATATTAATCCATTTGATACAATATCAATTATAATGCTATCTCCTTCAAATTAAGACTGCTGGACAAGAATGAATTTTGTTCTTATAGTATTTTATAAAAAAATTTGTATTATTATTATTATTATTATTTATTTAATTTTTTTTTTTTTGATAAATCTTAACAGCAGAGCTGTTGAAAGCACGTGCATTTTTCCAGCAGTTCTGCTATAGTTATTAATAGATACATTACAAATACCATAATTTTTCTGCCTATAGATCGATTATTAAAAACTCTTCAAAATTTATCAGTGGGGATAACAAATTAATGTATTTAAAGCATTACTTTTTGTGTTCTGGAAGTATTGGTAAAAGATTGATTCCTACAAATGCTTTTCTTCTGCAAATAACTGAAACTTTTTCACTGATTAATTGTCTGTGTTACTAATCAATATTTTCATTGCTGTTTTACAAATTTTTTAATAATTCTAATTTTAAAGTTATATGATAATTTTTAAATTGATTTTTACATTCTCAAATAGAGTTCTTTTGTGTATTTTATTGTTATTTGCTTGCATTTCCATGGAATAGATTCAATCAATATTTCAACTACCATCACACTTGCAGATGCTAACGCAGTTGCCAAAAGCCGACTAATTTCTAATAACTTTAAGAAGCCACTAATCACGAACTTCAACTACCCTAGGAAGTTGACATCAGTTATTAGCAGACTACAAACTAATCATTACAGCGGGATGAAGATTCTCCCAGACAAAACCACGGAGCACAACCCCTGCAGAAATTTCCCCAACGCTTTCCTAACACCTAAGCACATTCTAGAGTGCCCAGCACTCACTCCCCATGTTTTGCAATTGGGTATGGTGCCAAGCGAGGCCAACTTAAGAGAAGCCCTGTATAGTGAAGCGACGCCATCGCTAGCGGCCGCTATCGTGAAGACTTTTGTCTTGATCTAACTTTATTAATTATATTTTAAATCCATGAATACGATAACAACAACAACCAATGAATTTACATACAAAAATCTTCTACATTATTTTCACTCTCTTAAAGAGGGGTTAATATTGGTTTTCAAATAGAATTGCAGGATCAAATATGTTCTTTAAGTTTTAAAAAATGTTATGCTAATTCAAAAATCGTTCATTCCACATAGAAAACTGAACTTCAAAAAATAAATAAATAAAGTTCTACAGGCATAAATGCTCTGCAGATTTTCAGGTAATTTTCATCTCACTAAAAATTACAACTGCAGATTATAGGTTCGATATTATACTAATTTTCAAAATAAATAAATAAAACAAAATAAATGTCATATTAGGCATTTTCATTTTATCTATTTGGCAATTATTTAATTACTAGAGATAAACTAGATTGCATATCAAAGTATATCTATTATTAGTTTAGTAGCAGATTATTAATATTTTTTATAAACATACTTTGGTGGTTTATAGGATTTGAAAACACTTTTTCACACAAAGGAGAATTTAAATCATCAGCAAAAAATGCTTCAAAACACAATTTTGCGGAATCAAAATTCATGTTTTTTACTTCTTCTTGAACCTCATTTGCTATTAAATCCAAATCATATTCTGGTCCTAACAAAATAAATAAATGTTGAATTAATATAATTATACTATAACTGAATATGGTTATTTACATATATAATACGACATTTTACAAAATCTACTAATATATTTAATTTGTATATAAAAAAATTTACAAGTATTGTAAGTAATTGAATTATTATGATTAAATAAAAGTTTATAAACAGGATATATAGCTATATTTTTTATATAATAAAAATATAATCAAATGGAAAAAAAGCTACAGTTGTAAATAACATCTAGCAATAATAGATTAAATATGTGCTATTAATTGAGATCATCTTAACATCCTTAATAGTGAATCTTGAGCGGTGGAGATTTTATATCGAAAACTCTTATATACATTTAACCTTTTATACCTCTGGTATTTTAAATAATCATACAAGAATTGCAATGAAATTAAATCAGACAACCTTGAAGATCAATCAAAATTACCTTTATAACTGATGATCTAACGATAACCTAAATATTTCCAAAAAAAAAAAATTACATGTTGGCATGTTTGTTATTTGGCATGCTGTTATCAGGGTGGCCACTCTCCAGTCAAAGAAAAATTCTAAGACTTTTTCAAGTGAAAGTTAAAATATAAAGCTACCCCCCCACAAAAATAATAAATTTACACACACAAGTGAAAATTGAAAATTCTAACAAATAGAAGAAATTAGTTTAAAAGAATGAAATTTAAATGAAGTATTTGTCTAGATAACACATTTATTTGATTCAAGTTTCAAAGGTCACAGGTTAAAGTGTGCATAGGAGCCTTTTCAGATGTGAAATAGTGGTATATTAATAACCACTGTAGCCTCCAATTTTAAATGCAAACATGCATGCATTGGTCATACAGGAGCAGTAGGTTATTTTGTGAGATGGAGTTCTATGCCTGTTGCACTTGGTAGTCAAATCAGCAAAAGTCCATGTTGGTATAATAAAGATATAAGCAGATATTGTTCTTTTTCATGATATTGCAGAAAGACTTGGCTTGCATATATCCATCATTGTTGCCAACAGTGGGCATGGGAATTTATCTAAAAAAACTGTGATCTGGCTGCTCATGACCAATACCGAGAAGAACCATTGCCATATTTGCTGCATGCTACAGTGCATCATACTGCATTTACAGCAAAATTCATGTTTTTGTTGGTGTCAGAATCATATAATGAATGATAAATAGATTAATTGAAGGACAGCTCTGAGCCAGACACCTTGTAGCATTTATACTACTAACTCTAAATCGCAGCTATTTGCAACTTCAGTAGTGTCAAGCTAGAACTCACTGGAGGGTGGAATGGAGATATGTTGTGTTCTCAGATGAGAACAGTTTCTATCTTAGTGCCAGTGTTTGCTGAATGTTGATCAAAATTAGACCACATGAGTGCATGGAGTTAATCTGTCTGTGGACTGATTAACACATTGGATACACTGAACTTACACCAAGAGTTATGGTCTAAAAAAGTAATTTTTTTAAAAAAAAAGGTTAAAATAAAGGAATACTCCCATTGTTATCCCATGCACTTAACAGTAAATTGGTACATTAGACTGGTGATTGAATTGGTTGTGTGGCCATTTTTTATCACTGTTCCCAAGTGCATTTCCCCAACAAGATAATGTTCATCCCCATACTGTTGTTGTCACTCAATGTGCTTTGCAAAATGTCAACATCTAAGCTTGAACAGATCTTTCTCTCATTGAATATGCATGGGATATTATTGGAAGATAAATACAGTGTCATCCGCAACTAGTACAGACTGTTGTTGATTTGACTAACCAAGTGCAACAAAAATAGAACATCTCATAAAGTGACATATGGCATCTGTAGAACATAATGCACACACATTTCATGCTTGCATTTAAAATCATCGAAACTACAGTGGTTATTAATGTACCACTATTTCACGTTTCAAATGACTCTTCTTGTGCATTCTTGTCTGTGATCTTGAAACTTTAATCAAATAAGTATATTACTTAGACAAATACTTTGCTTAAATTTCAGTCCTTAATATATTTCTTCTTGGTGTTGATGATTTCAATTTTTAAAAGTGTAAAATTTTCCCAACAATTTTAAAAAATTGGAACTTTGAGTTATTTGATTCTAAATAGCACAAATTACCCACAACTTGTAATTTTTTACTTGTTAGAGGAATGAAAAGCTTGATCGTTATCACAATAAGTTTTCCTGAGCCAAAATTTCAGCTATTACTTTCAGAAGGAAAATGTTCTCAAGCAAACCATTTTTCTCAGTCAATTTTTAAAGATACTTAAAAAAAAAAAAAAAAAAAAAAAAACATCATCAATACACAATAGGTTATAAGCCTTCATCTGTAATATGAAATTCTAACGATTTCTCACTCATGATCTGTAGATTATAGGTAGGAAATTCAGAATAGCAGAAAAATTACAATTTAAAATTTTTACAAAATGCATAAAAAAAAAATTAAATGTTAAGTTTATACATACTTTTTATTAACTTTAATAAATAACACAACATAGTTTTATTTTAGAAAAGAAAAAAATATATCTAAAAACAAATTTAAAACAAAGCTGAAAAGCTTACCATATTCAGATATTTTTCTGTCTTTTAAAATTTCTAAAACTTCTTCTCTTTTCCTTGTTGTAATACCTAAAGTGGAAAATCTGTGCAAAACATACATATATTCATAAGTCTCATTTTATTTTTTTCTCTTTTTGACTATCTAGTTAAGTGTTTACTAAAAAAAAAAAAAAATTCAACTTACACTGCCATAGAATTTTTATCCAATTCTACGTCACATGTTCCATTTGAACAATTTTTTCCAGTAAGTTCATACACATGAGGCTTGGGATCATTTTCATCACTGGAATATAAACTAGCTCTGATAATTATTTTTCTTTTACAGCCTGGTGATATATTTTCAAGCTAAAATTAAAAATTTTAATAAATTTATAATTAAATATCAAAACTAAATTTCATTAAAAACATTAACTAACAGAATATTAATACTTGAATAATAAGTAATTTTTTTTTTTTTAAATTTAATGTAAATTATAGATTATAAATTCAATCAATGATAGTTATTTTAGGAACCTCCCTTTCCGTTGTGAAGACAAATAAAATTTTAGTCGAGAGATCTGAAACAATCAAATACAACTATTAATATTGTAATCAAAGTGAATTACGTAAAAGACATGGCATCCTACATAAAAAAAAAAAACATTAGGTTGAACGGAGAGTAATGTAAGATTGTAACTTACTAAAATTCAAGTTGACAAAAATGTCTGAAATCGATTTTGAAACTTTATGCAAAAAAAGACAATGGTTAAGGCGAAAAGAAAGAAAAAAACTATTCTCATCTCAAAACCAGAATTGCATCTGAAGAAGGTTTTGCATTGCATTTGGTGAGAAATAGAAGGGGTGGCTTATTTTGAACTGCTTGACAATAGCCAAACTATCACTTGGGACATCTACTGTCAACAATTAGAAAATTTTAAATAAACTTTGCTCGCTAACAGAAGCTCTACTCAACAGAAGCTGATGGAATTTCTACTCATCTATCTTATAGTCCAAATATAGTCCCGTCAGATTATTATCTGTTTATGCAGAATTTTCTTGAAGGCAAAAATCTGAGTAATACGCAGGTTATCAAAAGTTCTTGAAATAGAAATTTTGTTGCAAAACCAAGAAGTTCTTCCAAGATGGAATCAAAAAGTTACACAAAAAAGATGGTTAAAAGTCGTAGAAAAAGGTAGAGAATATTTTAGTGATTTAAATATGTACAACAACAATATATTCTTTTTTCCTTTCAAAATTGTCTATCTAAAGCATTAAATGTACAAAACAAAACTTTAAAATTAATACATATAGAGCAAATACAGTAATAAAAATGTAAATTAAAGTTGCTACACAAAAAAAATTAAACTATTTTTCAATCAAAAATATGCTGTTATTGTAATCTTAAAGCATTTTCCCTATAAAAATATATAATTTATGTTCAAGAAACATTATTGAGGCATAAAATTAAATTAATAATTAATGATTTTGGCATTACATAAAACACTATAGTTAGGAAAAAAGTTAAAGGTATTTTTAAACTAGTCCCTTCAATACTGTTCACAAAGTTGGTAACTGCCACTTGCCGATTTTCCTTAAAAACACACACATATTATTTAATGAGAACTTGGACGA
Source organism: Caerostris extrusa (assembly GCA_021605095.1). Classification (NCBI taxonomy): domain Eukaryota; kingdom Metazoa; phylum Arthropoda; class Arachnida; order Araneae; family Araneidae; genus Caerostris; species Caerostris extrusa. The sequence goes on along the minus strand of BPLR01009386.1, from coordinate 74,366 downwards.
TAGCAGATATCACTGATCAGATCTCAAACATGTTCCACTCGGTAGAAATTTGGCAATCTAACTGGCTATTGTAAAAACAGTCAAAGAAATTATTGCTGAGTATGGCTAGACAAAATCTTGTTTACATGAAAAATGTAATGCTGTGAAAGGAAAGGCAACCACAGGTTGTAGAATATTACCAATGTACTAAGGTGCAACCAAAGTAACAACCAAACTACCACTATCAAATGAAATGACATGCTACAACAAAACTCACAATTGTTGGATTGTGAGATGGAGTAACAGTTTCAGATTACTCCATCTTAGTTTTTATCTTTTGAAGTTTTGGAATATAACTTAACAATTTTATCAAGAAATCGATTTCTTATTTAAGAAAAACAGAAAAAATTAAAAATATAAACATTCAGTATCTTTCATTATAAAAAAAAACCTAATCTCACACAAAGCCATTTATGCATGTTTATAAATAAAATTTATACGAGTATGAGATCAGCAAAATAAAACTAGTTACTTTAACTGATGGAAAGCACTTTTTGGAACGCATGTTGCTTTCTCCTTTAATAATTCCATGCGATCCTTTTTCACTCTTATATCTGTATCGAAATACACTAATTGGCTGTTCTACTATTTTAAGACATAAATTATCTGAAATGGAAAAAAAAAAAAAACATTTTTTAAGTATTGAATTGAGTCTTAACTAAGAAATAGAAAAAAATGGCTTTTCATAAAATAAGCATTCTCTTTTTATTAATATTTAGAGAATACAAGTAGAAAATAATAAATAGCATTTATAGTATTTTTTGAGGGAAAAAATATATATTTTCCTTCTTATTACTATTTAGAATCAGTCACTGATCTCAAATGCACAGAAACTTGGAAAATTAAAAACAGCTTTAATTTTAGATTATTAAAGAAATTGCAATAAATTTGGTATCAATCAACAGAAGAGAGTTTTAATATTTTAAAACAATAGTAAGATTTAATATCAAGATAAAAAGTGTAAAAAAAAGCGATTTTTTTTAGAGACTGTCATCTGATCTGATGAATGCATGAATAAATCATGAATAAGTTCTATAAATCCTTAGAAAGAGGATTAAATCGTGAACCTAAACCAGTGAGCACAATCTTGGCATTTTTATTTGGCTAAAATTTTTAATAAACAAAATAAAAAATAATATAACACGTTTGCCAAAGGTGACATAAATTAGAGAACAAAAATTAAGCCCTTAACATTGCTTACTATAACTAACATAGATCTTCATTTAATAAAACTTAATTTACAAGGAAACATAAAACCTATATATTAAGGACTTGGCGTTTCTTTATTTCTTCTTTTAAGATTTCTTTGAACTTGAGAATGATGGAATTCTTTACTCAAATTAGTGGCATCTCAGTTATATTTTTATAAGTTAATTATTTTTTTTTTAGTTTAAATATTTTTAGTATTCGGTGCCACAGATTTCAGATTCGAGTCCTGGCAGTGCCACGGATATTTGTAGTGGTTTGGAATCCACTTTAAACCGTAGGTTTCCGTCTAATATGACTGCATAGAGTTGGGTGTAGGGCTGCAACCTTACCCCATAAGAAGGAAAAACATCCTTTTGTCTCAAAATCTGCCAATAGGCAGGTCTACTTGGCCCACTATGAGGCTGTTATGCCAGTGAAGAAGAAAAAGTTTAAATATTTAGATGCTATTAATTTCAGTTATAATTTTTCTCAGCTTCTGATTTTAAAACAAAATGCCTTATTTGTATTACAAAAAAATCTATTATACAATAAAAAAGATTTAAACAATATGAGACACAAAACATAGGTGAGTTAAACTTAGGATAAGTAAATGATTATTAGAAAGTAGCTAGTTAGAAAATGACTAATGGAACTTGCTCTTTGTTAATGAATAAATACAAAAAAAAAAAAAAAAAAAGACATAAATAACAAAAAATGCAAAAGAAAAAAATAATTAGGAAGTACAGAAAAATTAAATTAGAAATATAAAGATATATTAATGTAACTGCTAACGATTACAGGGATATACCTTATGAAAGTTATTATTAGATACGAAAGAGAAAAAAATTTAAGGAGTGCGTTTAAATGTATATTAAATATCTATTCCAGAATAAGTACATCTCTTCTATACTAAAAAACTATATAGGTATAGATACTTAAAAAACAAATTTTTTAATGATGAAATCATTAAAATTTTCATATTTTTTGTTTAAATTTTTTTCATTAATTTTTATTTATTTCTTACAAAATAAAACTTGATGTATAATGGAAATGTATTTATTTAAAAAAAAAAAATACTTTTCTCTCATACACTGGAAAAAAATGAAAGATATAAAAACTATAACAGTTTTGTCATTTTTTAAAATTAACTATCGATTTCATTCCAACAGTCAATCATAAAAATATTCAAATACCTGTTATAAAATTAGAATTTAAACTTTTAAACATATTCTACTTATTATTTGAAAAACCTTCAATGTAATGTCGATTAATTTGTGTTATTTGAAAAATGAAAAACTAAAAAAAAAATTTTTTTAAGTTTTTCTTGCAAAAAATTAAATTTTTTTTTTTTTTCATTTTATAGATTAATAAGAAACATGATATATGAACAAGGCATTTTTATAGAACTGAACATACATTAACAACATTCATTACAAAGGCAAAACAAAAAAAATACTAACTTACTATTTCCAAAACTGTGATCATTACTCATACTACCATTTGACAGCAAAGCCTCCATTCCACAAACAGATTGATAGAAACCTGTTTGTGGAATAGCATTTGCTAGAGTAGTGTAAGTGCATTCTGAATTCTTTGCAGCACGTCCTTTATTTCTAGCAGGCATTTTAATCTGAAGTTATATTAGTAGAAAAAGTTAATTTAACTATAAAAACAATATAAATACTACAATATAAATTTACTGCATGTTCCATGGATATATTAATTTAATTTTTGATAACAATAAAAACTTAAAATTAGGAAAAACAATGTTACGAATAATATTTTTATTTCCTAATTAGTTTAAAATTACAAAATACAATATATATACAAATATTATTTTTTATTTTCCCAAAAAAATATTAGCATATCATACAATAATTTCATGTTTTTAGAAAAAAAAAAATTATATATTAATTCAATATTACATTATTAAAATTCTACTTAAATTATATCATTACATCCTACTTAATTATCACATCATTAAATAAGATAAATTTTAATTTAATTAATATTAAGAAATCATCTTACTTAATGAGAATAAAAAATACAGCCTTTTATGAAATTTACTTTAAAGCATTCAAGATATATAAATAATTCAAAATTTCATATATAAAATTGATTATATAACATAAATTATATTTTATTTATTACAAATATTTATTAGTAATATTAAAAATTATTATTGAACATACATTACATTTTAACAGCACATAATTTTAATAGACAAATCAAAAACATTCTACATTTAAATGAATGTGTTTTTACACAATTATATATATATATATATATATATACATTATTAATTATTTATTATACATTATTAATTATTTTTAAATACAATTATGAAGTCAATACACATTTCATTGTTAGTTTCAATATAATATAAATCTATACTACAGAAAAAATAAATATATCATAAGATATTAAAAAGTAACAACATTAAAATATGAAGAAGTTAGGTTATTACATTTCGAAGCAATAATATTGAGTTATAACTTATCAGCTTGTACTTTATCAATATGAACTCAAAGAAGTGGAAATTACAATTTTCTGATAAACTATTTTACATTGAATGAACAATTATTAATAAAAATGAAAAATTTTACATTTGTCATACAAAATGTAACGATTTTTATTCAATATTTTAATTAATTCTCATTGAGGCAATAATTAAAAATAATTTTTAATTAATTTTTATCTAGAAAATATAATAATTGCAAATATCCAATTTAATTACTTTTTGAAATATTTTTATTATGTATGAAAAGCTTAAGATGATGAAAATTAAATTTTTAAGATATATATTTCTGTTATGTCCATATAAATTATCTAACAATTAAAAAGAAACTAAATTGCATTTTTTTTTTTTTTATAACTGATCTAAAACAATTTTTTTTTTTTTTAATTTAATAAATCTGTAAGCAAAAAAACCCCACAAATCAGGCCGGAACTTGTTTCGGAAATCTCAACTTGCAAAGCGTTAACTGAAACATTAGTTTCAAAATCGTTTTATATTTAAACGGTAAAGAAATACTACATTGATTGACAGATAAAATTTGATTAATTAAAAATAATATATATATATATGAAGATATAAAGAATAGAAGAAATTATAATTTCCAAGAATAATATTAAATGTATTAATAATCAACAAATAGTACAATCGTGAAATAAATTGCTTACCTTTCAAGTATCAATGATAACTAACATATGAATAAATCTTTTTTACAATTCAGTTAACGAGTAATAAATATGACAAAATATCTCGAAAATATTATTTTCAAAACGAATTTAATTTATTTATTTTCATCTATACAAGCTTAACAGAAGGTTTCAAAACAAGTGCTTCTTCCCGTTCTCTGTCTAGAAATTTACAGCGATCGTACGTACTATCATAACCACGTGAGATCGAAACAAAAATATAACTGAAGAGAGGAAACGATGGATTACGGCGCAGACTCAGTATAAAGCACTCGCATCAATATTTATCTTTCAGTATACACACTTATATTTCTCTAATTTATATCCTGTAATTTTTCTATAAGAAGTCAGAAAGGTATTATTTATGGGTAAATGTGAAAGACTCAAATGAATTACTTAAATTATCATGAATAAAATCCTTAAGTGTTTTATCAATGTCGTCATATGAGTTTGCGCAGTAGAGCAATATTTATTGCAATTTGAGAAAATCTTCCAAACAAATAAGGGACTTCCCTTTCTGTATATCACGTGACTTTTACCATGGCAACAGTGTCCGGAGTGAGAACGGGAGAGGTCGGGAGTAAGATTGCAGATGGAAATGAAATACTCAGTTTTTTGTTTTTTTTTGTTTAAAGAAGATGGCTAACAGTAATTTCAAATATTGAAAGGGTTTGTTATATCAAGTTCAGTTAATGTTATGATGTAAATTATAATAACAGCAACACAAAAAAAAAAAAAAAAAGTATTTAATTGCTTTTAAAGTTTTATTGTTTAATAAAATATTTTTTTTTTAATCGAAAGCCTCTGACAGAATTTTGTGGCCAAAGATTCAATTTTGTTCACAAATTTATTAGAGAAAAGGTATTTTAAGAAGAAAAAAAATGAAAAATAATTATATTTATTTAGTAATAATAATATATGCATATATTATTTAAAAGAAATTATATTCGCAATAGAGATGTTCCTATAGAATTCCTTATTTTATAATCAACATTTAATTTTTTTTTCTAAAATATGATACTTGAGAGGGGCCTGAATGGCCGAGTGTCAGGCGCTCGGGGCCACAGGTTTCGGGTTCGAGTCCCGGCGGTGCCATGGATGTTTGTAGTGGTTCGGTATCCAATTTAAACCGTAGGTCCCGGTCTCATATGACCGTAGAGCGTCACAAAGCCCAATCAGACTTTTCACCCACATCATTTCCAGACTGTAAAGAGACAACTCAGCTCTAGGCACAGTGATATGGTGTGGTACAGTAGTATTGGTTCGGAATCCACGTTAAACTGTAGGTTCCAGTCTAATTAGCCCAAAGTGAGCAAAAATAACCGCAGAACGACAAACGAAATCCAAAGATGATGGCTTTTATTTTATGTACTGAAATACTGTAAAGATTTATGGTAACTAGATATTCTATGGTAACTTTTGAATTTTCCAACATGATAAATACAGAGGAGCCTGATGGCCGATTGACTGGCGCTCGGCACCACAGGCTTCGGGCTCGAGTCCCAGCGGTGCCATGGATGTTTGTGGTCGATCGGAATCCAATTTAAGCCGTAGGTCCCTGACAGTAATATGACTGTAGAACATAATGAATAACAATTCCATAAAAAGAAAACAGCTCCTGTCTCGAAATCTGTCAGAAGGCAGACCATGGGGCTGTTACGCCTATGATGATGATTATTACAGAAATGTATAGCAAACAAATCCGGATTTAGTAGTGTAATGGGGGATTAGCACAAGAGAGCAGAATACAGAACATAATATTGGAAACAAACAGCTTATTTTCATGTAAAAATAAGTGCAAATAATTTAATTCATTTTTGTGTGTGAAAAGTGATACTGATAAGGAATAAATATAAAAAACAAATATATATATATATACAACAAAATAAAATACAAAACAATCAATATAAAAGAATACAAAATACAAAACAAATAAGGAATAAATATATAACAAATTTTTTACACGCAGTTTCACGCCGAATTACAGTTATTGGTTATACTGTGGTTATTGTTATAATGCGGTTATTATTATTTCATTATTTTAGAAATTCTCTTTAAAAAACTGTTTTAAAAATAAACCAACACATCTTAATGAACGGAAAGAACATAGAATATGTTCAATATTAAATTTTTATTCAAATTTAACTATATATATTTTTATAAATTTAAATATCACATGTTAATTAATTTTTTGATTTATTCAAATTTAAAAACACATAATTTTTATTCAATATTTTCTAATAACCAGCACACCAAAAAAATAAACCAACACACCTTAATGAACGGAAAGTACGTAGAATTTGTTCTGGTCTTTGTCTAATGAAAAATCATTCAAATTTGAAAACATATAATTTTTATTCAACATTTTCTAATTTGTAACGGATGCAATTTTCGATATTGCAAGACTATTGTAAATTCTACAGTACAGCTTTCCTTGGTAAAAAAAAATATATATATATATATATATATATATATATATATATATATATATATATAATGGAAGATTTCAAAATCAAAATTCAGAAAAATCTAAGATAAAATTTTCAACATTTGTATGTTATAACTCAACTATGAATTGTTCATTTAATTTTTATGACATCAGTGCAATCATATATACAGAAAAAAAGTAAATTTAAACATACAAAAATTAAATAATAATAATAATAAATAAAGTCGACATTAAATTTGAAATATAATTTTTTTCGCAGAAGTGCAATAAAGTTACAGATATAAAATTAACTAAAAATAAGTATAACAAAAATTATTATTATTATTATTACTATTTATTTGTTTATTATTACTATTATTATTTTGTATAACTTGTAAATTTTTTTTCTGGGGAACTTTCAAATTTAGGAAGGACCAGTTTCAGACAAATTTCTAAATGGGGTTTTCATCAATGTTTACATGTGCAATGCTCTAATACAGGGATGGGCAATAATTATGGCAATAATAATCTAATATGGCAATGGGCAATAATAATCTCATATTTTTTCGGTCGCGGGCCAAAAATCGGAAAAAAAAAAAGTTTAGCGGGAGAAGATAAATTTTTCTAAAATTTTAAGAACAGTATGCAAGTAATACAATTTAAATATGTTAATGAGATGAATGAAATTGAGATTTCATTTTTAAAAGTTCTTTATATTGAGGTTCGAAGTGAGATGTACTGATTCTAAGGAACGAGACTAAATGCTCATCTGCCAGTCTATTTCTGAAATAATTTCTAAGGTTCATAGTTGAAAACACTTGTTCACACATACAAGATAAAGCAAACATAGTACTGATTTTCGTGATATATTAAATTTGGGAATCTTACTTTCGATAAAAACCTTAACTTGTTGGCGCCAAACTACAGCTACAAACTACAGAACTTCCGATTTTAACACTTTACCGATTGAAAGCTGTTCGTGCTTGCTATTTCCGTTGATTTATGTTTTGTAGAACAAAAATAGAGAAAATAAAAGATCATCAGTCCTTTGAAAAAAAATGAAAAAAAAATAATATTTAATCAAAGTAGAAAGAAAGGGAGACGGATAAATAATATATAAATATATATTTCTTTTGATTTGCCACGGACCGGCCAATTAAAATTCTATCCGCGGGCCGGCTAGAACCTACCGGAGTTGGCCCATCCTTGCTCTAATACGTGCATTCACACTGGAGGGTTGTGGGTTGGAGCAACTGGTTTGTAACTGGGTGTGGTTGGGTTGAAAATACAATACTTGATGCACAGGTGGGAGAACTTCCAGCTTTATTGGCACACTCACAAACCACACACATACAATTAGAGACGTACACTGTTTAACACATTTAAAGACATATAATTATAGATTCGTTTAAGGCTTCCACTTCTATACCAAAAACCCGATACTACCCGGTGTCTGTAGGCCAACTAACATTCAGGATTGCGTTAAATATATTTCCTCTCGCAATGAAAAACTATAAACTAAACGTTTCTCAATAGAAGCGCGTGATTGCGCTGTACTTCCTCTAGGATGAGTCTCGAGGTCTACTAACCGTTTCTTCTGAACACCACAAGGGACGCTCATGCCAGTGCGTAAGAGGAAGCACAGTTACAATACTAAATTGTGCTTAAAATATACAATAAAAATTAAGTAAATTGGCATCAATTAATCTACTCTATTTTTAAAAAGAACAAATAAATAAAAACAAAAGTAAGATTAAATTGAACAAGTAACATAATATTTTTTTTTTAAAGTCAATTCCTACTTTTTCACACTATATTGCAGAAAGTCCTTTATAAATAATTTTCATTCATTTTTTAAGTTTATCTGGCGCCATCTATTGGTAGTTCTATGCAACTTAAATCTAAAAAAAACTAAAATTAATTAATTAAATTTAATGAATGAATTAATATTTGAAAAACTGCATTAACATCAGTGTCATCCACTACAAGTTCAAAAAAAAAAAAAAAAATGTATTTGAACTTGAGTGGATGAATAAAAAGTATTTTATGAACGATTAAAAATTTGAACAAGATATATATAGGAGAGTATGAGCTAATAGAAGGAATTGAAAAAAAAAAAAATTGCAATTTGCTTAAATTGAAAATAAAAATTTTAGAACGCACAAAATAGAAATGATAAAATTTATCTGTCTAGCATTAAACAAACAAGAGGATAATGTGGATTACCCCAACCTTCTGATAATATATAAAAAGGGTATTATCCCTGTTTTTCGCAATTATAGGGAAACAAATGATATCATAAAATTCTTAGAATAATTATGTGAGGGAAACCTACCGCTACACACGGGGGAAAATTCAAGCGGTATAACATTGATTACCTTATCATCATCATGAATAACGTGATAATTTATTTTTTCCTTCAAAATGGGAAAATTACTAATTCTTCTTCAATGGCGCAACAATTCCATGGTGGGTTAAGGCAGTCTGCCTACTGGTAGATTTCGGAATAAATATTTTCTTTTTTACAGGGTTGAGTTATCACCCTACGCCCAATAGTCATATTAAATTGGGACCTATGGCTTAAAGTGGATTCCAAACCACAACAAACATCCATGCCGCCGCTGGGACTCGAACCCAAAACTTGTGACACCGAGCGCCAATCACTCAGCCATCATGCCTCAATTGTTAATTCGCTATAATTTAATTTACTAATTTTAAGCATGTGTATTCAAAATTGTGTATTTTTTTTTTACAATTTTATTTATTTGTATATATAAAATAAAAAAAAAAAAAGAATGAACAGCAAAATAAATAACTTACGCATTTATATATTTTTAAAAAAATATTTATATTTTTATATTTTTAAAAATTACAGTAACGCTAAAACATATCGCCATGAGCTGAAAGTGATTAGCGCTCTGGCATCACAGGTTTTGGGTTCGAGTCCCGGCGGTGCCATGCATGTTCCCAGTGGTTTGGAATCCACTTTAAGTAGTAGGTCCCGGTCTAATATGACGTAGACATTTGTAATCTTAATTATATGAATATTAAAATATTTAAATCTAAAAATTGTTATATATATATAATATTAAATATATATTAATTTAAATCTAAATTTTGGATTAATCTTAATATTATATATTTAATCTTAATTAAAAAATATTGTCTAAAAATTGTTATATATATATATATATATATATACATGTAATATAATATATTAGAAATTTAAATTAATATATTAATTTAATTAACATTATGTATTAATTTAATCTAAATTTTGTAATAGTATTTATGTTATAATGTATTTATTATACAATTTATATATATATATATATATATATATATATATATATATATATATATATATATATATATATATATATATATATATATATATATATAATAAGAGAAATAGAGAGAGTATAAAAGAGGTTAATTTCAGGAAAGCGAAAAAATAACTTCTGTCGAATTTTGCAATATATTTTTCAATTACTTCGATTAGCTCACACTCTCCTATATATATCTAGTTCAAATTTTCAATCATTCATAAAATACTTTTTATTCATCCACTCAAGTTCAAATACATTGTTTTTGAATTTGCAGTGGATGACAATTGATGTTAATTCAGTTTTTCAAATATTAATTTTTAATTAAATTTAATTAATTAATTTTTAGATTTCCTTAGATTTAAGATGCACATATCTACCAATAGATGGCTCCAGATAAACTTAAAAAATGAATGAAAATTATTTATAAAGGACTTTCTGCAATATAGTAGAAAAAAAAAAAAAAAAAAGTAGGAATTGACTTTAAAATTTTTTTTTTTTAATATTACTTGTTTTGAATGCATATATATAATAATAAAGAAACTTACATTCGAATGGTCCAACATACTGTAAAGAAGAAATCACTTCAAATGATCATAACACTATATATCCCTAAATGTATTCAGTTTAGCTTGACTTACAGACAACACTTGTATGACAGGATTATTCTGCGACACAGTTCTAGAAGAGGGGAAAGTCCTCTTGAAGACAACCTTCGAAAGGTCGATGTAGTGTGAGATGGCAGTGCGAATTAATCATATCTGACTGCAGCCGGGGAAATTCCCTTCTACCTCTGCATTCATAAAACGAGTTCTAAGAATTGATGGACTGCTATGGTTTTCTGTACCATTTATTTCTGATTAATTGTGACGATGAAGAAATTAATTAATACAAATGTATTTAATCAATTGTTGTTCTAGTGAGCATAATATATATATATATATATATATATATATATGAATATATTTTTACTATTCTTACAGTTTTTTTCCCCTATTTCTTTTCTTTGCATCATAATAGTTATGTTGTAAAGGGGTTAGACATATATTACGTTAAGTCTGCACACAAAACTATCGGTGATCATTGGACAGAAATAATATTTTAATTTTTAAAGTATTGAGGGGATTTCTTTCGATCATGATATGAACAAAACTTTTATCTTTCAATTTAGAGAGAAAAATAACGTCAAAAAAAACAACAACACTCCCTTCAATTTATTTTTCGTCTTCATAAACATTATTTAAGCTATAACAAGTGTTTTTTACACTAAAAATGCAACTTTTAAATCTTTCCCTCCTTTAATTTAGGCTGCCCCAGAAAGAAATCATAAAAAAGTCTTCATTCTACAAATGTTGTTAAGTAAGTTTTTAATCTTGTAAAACAATTATAATTGTTTTAAAAAAAGAAACAGAATTTGTAGCATATTAATAAAATGTTATGATGATAAAACAATATTTTTTTTAAAAAAATAATGTAACTGCTCTTCCTCCTATGCACTGGCAAGAGCGCCCCTTGCGGCGTTCAGGAAAAATGGTAACTAGGTCTCGAGACTCTGATGAGAGTTTTACGGCCTAATTCGAATTTGCTTAGATGGATGCAATATGAATAAATGTCCTTTCGGTTGATCCACATTTCGTTACAAAAGCAAGAAAACAACCTGCTCGAATACTGTAGGCGGCCTGATAGTCAATTGTCTAGCGCTCTGGCCTTTGGTACCACAGGCTTCAGGTTTGAGTCCTGGCGGTGGTATAGATGTTTGTTACTGGTTCGAAATTCACGTTAAACGGTAAGTCCCGGTCTAATTATCCTAAAGTGTGCAAAAAATAAGCGTAGAGCGGAAACAAATCTTGATACTCTCACCCGAGAAGAAGTACAGCGCAACTTGCGTGCCCGCTGAGAAATATTTAATTTACAGTCTCTCATACATAAAGGAAAAATATGTAACGCAACCCCCATATTAGTTGACCTACACATTCTCACCCATTGAGGTAGTATATTTAGCGCATCCCGCGCATATTTCAGTATCGGTTTTCGGCTTAGAAGTGGAATCCTTTCACGTATCTATAATTACATATTTTTAAATGTGTTACATATTGTACGTTTTTTATTGTAGTATGTGTGGGGTGTTTTTATGTATTTGAATAAAGCTCTGAGTTCTCCAACCTGTATCTCAAGTTTCAACCCAACCACATCCAGTTACAATCCAGCTGCACAACCTGCACCTTGCAATAATATTTTTAAAAAGATTTTTAATAATAATAAATAAAACTGTTTATAAGAGTCGATTTTATTGAAATGTATTAGTTAATCAACTAGTTTTAAATAATTATTATTTTTATAGCTTTTTTAGCTATTAAATTTTTTTAAAATCTAGAATGAGCTATTAGAAATTTTTGTTGAAATCTAATTCTGATTTTTCGAATTCTTCTTTGGTATATATACTACTGTGCTCAAAAAGTAAGACCAATTTTCAATTTAAAATTCCCGGGGCTTATGGAATGTAAACTTTTTTTTTTTTTTTTAGGTTGCTGGCATTGTCCGTAACATCTGTGGGAAATTTGATGTCAAAATATTCATTAGTGTTTGAGTTATTCTTGGCTTTGTGAGACGCTAAAACTGATTCCGGCGATTTTTGAAATGTCTAAATTAATTGAGCCAAAAAATTGCATTAGATTTTGTTTGCGGAAACTTATAGAATGTTGCAGAAGGCATTCGATGAGCAAACTATATCGGAAAGAAATGTTTAGAAGTGGTATAAACAGTTCAAAAGAAGGCAGAGAACGCGTTGAAGACGAAGAGCGTTCTGGTCGACCATCAATCTCAACCGACGAAGCCCACTTTCAAAAAATTAAAGAATTGGTGCTTGCAAACCGTCGATTTACAATTAGAAACTTTGATGATGATGTTGGAATTTCAAAAGGATCGGACAGTTCCATTTTGGGCCTCAAACGAGTCAAATCTCGATTGGTACCGAAAACACTGAATGTACTCACACTGCATTGTTTCTTCGTGACATTCTCGCCAAAAATGAAACCCATATCATTCCACGACCACCGTATTCACACTGTGCGACTTCTGGCTATTCCCTAAATTGAAAAGACCATTCCGTTTTGAGTAGATTGAAGAGATTCAGCGTGAATCGCCCCGAGCTTTGAAGACCGTCCCTGCCGATGACTTTTTAGCATGCATTGAGGATTGGGAAAAGTTGGCATAAATGCATTCTGTCCGGAAGGGATTACATTGAAGGCGATGAAATAAATTTGGAAGAATAAACAAAGAGTTTTTGAAAAAATAATAATAATTGGTCTTACTTTTTGGGCACAGTAGTATATGTCAGTATTTTATAAGATTCTAATAAATACGTGTGTTTTTGTATAACATGAGTTCTTCTAAATTTTTGGAAATATATACCGAAAAAAATTCGAACTTTGGGAAATAAACCAAATTTAGGGGAGAGAAATCAAGCAATAAAACAATCAATAGGGAAATAAATCCATATATTCAAAAATGTAACCGTACTATAACACTATACAGTGTACTGAGGGAAAGTGTTCTGTTTTAAAATTAATATTTTTTTTAAAATTTGAATTTAGATTACTTCAAACTGAAGGGAAATGTTATCACGATTTTATCTAAAATCATTTTCGCTTTCACTTTTCATATTAGTCAACTTAACCGCAAGAACGGGCTTAACTTATCAATTTCACGCTATTTTATCCTAAAAGTGACGAAAAACATACTTTGGAGAGGATATCAGATATAGTTGGCAGTGAATAGATAAAAAGGTCGAACCATGTATCAAATAACCTAAAAGGTCAAAAATGAAAACCTCTGCTGCACACACACCTAACCTTTTTTATCATTACTTTTTCATCATTGTAATTTTTTTATTAACTTTATTTTATTCTAGCAGATTGGATCAAACATTGCTCATATATATATTGTAACATCTCGGTCTATACTAGACTTATATCGACTTCAAGAAGAGGGCCACTTTCAGATTCATGGGGATACTTTAATGTTTATTTACTAGCATTATATACATATATACAGAACTCTATTTACAAAAACTGAAAATTAAAGATAATTTGATTCATAAGTACAATTCACTTCAAGGACTGAGATTTTCAGAGTTCTCGAGCCTACGACAAATCTAATGCACTGATCTGCGGCATACCTTAATTATCACCGTGATACACGAAACTACAAGGGGCTCATTTTGTAAACAGGCGGAAAATCCTGCCTAATCATTTCATAGAAAAAAAGAAAAACAACACTTCTGGCCAACTCGCAGCAGAACACTCTCTCTTCTTTAGCAAAAATCTCCTTTTACGACAATCCGTCAAGAGGATGATCAACTTCCCTCCTTCTCATCGGAGTAGCCATTTCTCAGCTCGTGGTCTATCACCAATCCCGATGGAATAACTCATGGCATATCAATTGGTTGATATTCAATCTGTAATTGTTTCGACCTGTGAAGGTCGCACAGACTTTCGCTAATTTCCTGAGTCTCATTATGCATGATACCGAATATCAGCTATCAGATTTGAGTGACAGGTTGTTCTCATTAGTACATAATACTAATTGCAGGCAATATAACTACCCCCAATAATGCTCTTCTTCTGTAAAATTTGAGTGATGAGTTTATTATATGCTTGTCAAATAACATATATTCCTCTCTCCTGGGAATGAATTGCCAAAACTCTTCTCGCGAGGAAAAAAAAAATGAACAATATATTGGAAAATTTAACTAAGAAAAATATTAACGAAGAGTGTAAAAAAGAATTTAGAGAAAATTTTCTAAAAATGCGCTTAGTATAGTACTGAAATAATAAAAGTAAAATTAAATTTTTCAGTAAAATTAAACTCAAAATTCAACATTCGAGGCTATAGAAAGCGAATATAATAACTGGCATTTCGATTTTTCAATGTCACAAACGAACATAGCACAAATATTGTAATAAAATTCAAATATAAATACTTCTAAAAGCATGGAAATAAAAAAAAGGAAAACAAATACACAGTATGCAAAAATTTTGAAGGAAGTGTATACAGTGGAAATATGTAACATAATACGTACATATTTGTATAAAATGTTACATTTTAACAAATAAAATTGAGACAAATGAAGCATTATATATTCATTTAAATATTTACAAATTATTTAATAATTAAAATAAACGAAAGCAAACAATTTTGATTTATTGTACTTTCTTTACTTATTTTTATTTATTTTTTCTTATTTTTATTTATTTTTCTTATTTTATTTATTTTTATATATTTATTTAAATACAAAAAATATAAAATTTAAGAAATTATTTAAACATAAAATGTTACAATTTAACAAATATAATTGAGACAAATAAAACATTATATATTTATTTAAATACTTACAAGTTATTTAATAATTAAAATGAACGAAAGCAAACAATTTTGGATTTATTGTACTTTCTTTATTTCTTTTTTTATTTTTTATTTTTTTTTTTTTCTTGACAAAAATTAATTAAAGAAATTATATAAGCATAAAATGTTACGTTTCAACAAATATAATTGAGAAAAATATAACTTTATATATTTATTTAAATATTTACAAATTATTTATTATTGCTATAAACGAAAGCAAACAATTTTGATTTATTGTACTTTCTTTTTTTCTTTATTTCTCTTTTATTTTTTTTTTTTTCATTTATTTATTTTTATTAATTTTTTTCTTAACAAAAAATAGGATAAAGAAATTATGTAAACATAAGATGTTACATTTTAACAAATAAAATTTTTGAGAACAAATAAAACATTATATATTTACTTAAATATTTACAAATTATTTAAAAATTAAAATAAACGAATGCGAACAATTTTGGATTTATTGTATTTTATTTCTTTTTTCTTATTTTTTATTTATTTATTTTTGCTTTACAAAAAATACGTTAAAGAAATTATGTAAACATAAAATGTTACATTTTAACAAATATAATTTTTGAGAACAAATAAAACATTATATATTTACTTAAATATTTACAAATTATTTAAAAATTAAAATAAACGAAAGCAAACAACTTTGATTTATTGTACTTTTTTTTATTTTACGACTAATTAATTTGCTGTCACAATCAAGTTAAAAAAAAAATGACCAGAATTTATATGCGAGTTTTTTGTTGTGTATTTAACTGCACGTAGTTCTAAAATTATAGTGGATACAAAATTTGTGTTACAAAGTTGTAAAATAACTAATTTTGAAATAAATAAATAAAATAAATCCGTTGTGAACATGTATATAAATAAGCAGCCATATACTCACCATGGTGAAATTGAGGCGTGACATCTTGTTTAAACAAAAAGCGAATTTTCTCCTAAAGTGAAACAAGATATATATTTATTAGACTACGCAAAAACAATCTTATCGAATTTTAAACCAATCATGTGAAAATATTACGTAAAATATTTTGATGCAGTACAGACAAGGTGGGAAAAGTACCTGAGTGTTATTAAAATATTATCATACGTCTTTTTTTTTTCCCTTATCTTTTTCCCCCGGTTTTTCCCCTAGTTCCCACCCCCTCCCCCAATAAAACCTTGATTTTTCGTGAAGAGGTTTTTTCCCCTATCTTCAGACGTGATTTAATTCTAGAAATGATTTGACCTTTATGATTTGTTTCTTTGTAGATTTTTTTTTAAATTTTGGGGCCTGACGGCTCAATGGCTCTGGCTCTCGGTATCGGGGTAAGTCCCGGATTTCGGGTTCGAGTCCCGGCGGTGCCATGGAGGATTGTATTGGTTCAGATTCCACTTTAAACCGTAGCCTCTATACAATATGACTAGTAGAGCGTCACAGAGCATAATCAGATTTCTCACCCACATCATTCCCAGACTGTAAAGAGGCAACTCAGTTCTAGGCACAGTGATATGATGTAGTTCGGGATTCACCTTAAACTGTAGGTACCGGTCTAATTAGCCTAAGGTATGCAAAAATTTGACCGTAGAGCAACAAACCAAGTTAAAAGATGATGATTTTTATTTTATATACTGAAATAGTTTAAAGATATAACCATGATAACTTTTTAATATTCCAACATGATTATTACAGAGGTTTCTGATGGCCGAGTGACTGACGCTCTGTGCCATAGGCTTAGAATTCGAGTCCCGGCGGTGCCATGGATGTTTGTAGTGGTTCGGAATCCACATTAAACCGTAGGTCCCGGTCAAACATGATCGTAGAGCGTTGCGGAGGTATTGTTACTCCGCGTCCATAGCTTATCTTCAAGCTACACGCACCTCCTGGGTAGTGCTAAGTAAGTATCGTCTGTGTAGTGCTTGCCTTAAGGCATCAAGAGAATTGCCTAAGTGTTTGCCAGCTGCGTTAGAACAAAAAAAAAAAAATATTTAAAATAAAACTTACGTTTTTAGAGCGAGGTCTTTTTTCCCTCGTTTTCAGACGTTGTTTTAGATCTAGGAAAAAAAAATTTCGCTGCTTTCTTTATTTTACTTCTAATTAATTCGAGATATCTTGTTTAAACAAAATGTGAATTTTCTCCAAAAGTGAAACAAGATATATATTTTTTAGACTATGCAAATACAATCTTATCGAATCCTAAAACGATCATGTGACAATATGACGTAAAATATTTTGATGCGAGGTGGGAAAAGCACCTGAGTATTATTAAAATATTATCATACGTCTTTTTCCCCTTCTATATTTAAAATAAAACGTTGATTTTTAGGGCGGTTTTCAATCGTTTATAAAATACTTTTTATTCATCCACTCAAGTTCAAATGCATTTTTTTTTAACTTGTAGTGGATGACACTGGATGTTAATACAGTTTTTTAAATATTAATTCAATCATCAAATTTAATTAATTAATTTTAGTTTTTTTTTTAGATTTAAGTTGCATATATCTACCAATAGATGGCGCCAGATAAACTTAAAAAAATGAATGAAAATTATTTATAAAGGACTTTCTGCAATAAGTGAAAAAAAGTAGGAATGGACTTTAAAAATTTTTTTTTTTATGTTACTTGTTTAATCTGAATTAAATATATTTAACATAGATGATAGTTTAAATGTGTTATATATACATTACTCATTCTTCAAAGTTATGCAAATTTATTTATTATAACCTGAGATATTAAAGCTTGTAATGTTTCTATTTGTAATTGAAACGACTGAAATATTTGCCTAAAATATAAATTTTTTGAGTTTATTGAAAACAACTAATTTCTTTAATATTGTAATTATGTGTCTTTTAGCTACTGTCTCGAGAAGCATTTTATGTCACGAGTTCTTTATTTTTTTCACGAGTTGTTTCTTTTTTGCTGCCTCGAGCTTTCTATATCTCGAGGTTTATGTATCCAAGTAACCATTTTTAAATAATATAATATTCATGTTCTAGCTTTTGTGTATTGCAGGGGTTTTTTTTGTTTGTTTCTGGATTAAAGTTACTTTTGTAAAACTAGCATGAAAAACACGATTTTGGCTCCACAAATTTTGCTTTTTCAAATTTTTCAATTTTATGCAAAAACGACATGGATATCGAATTTGGTTAAAATATGGCTGATATTTGTGGACTTGTAAAGTTTGATTTTGAGCAATAAGAATTATAACTATGAGTTCGTAGATGGAATAGTTTTAAACACTGAAGATGAAAAGAAAACCAAGACAGCCTCTGATAAGGAACCAAAGAAGCAAATGAAGGAAGAAAAAATCGAAGTAAAATCCGCTGTAATTTGGTTTCAAAATTTCTTTTCGACAATGTCCGTCACGTAACAGGTTGCGATTGTAAATAAAGTGAATTGCAAAGTACAAGAAACCCAAGGTTCCGCAATTGGCAACTTATAGTTCAGTTGGTGACATAAAGAGTCACCAAAATCTAACAGTCCCTATTTTGTGATTTGGCAGCAATCCAACAATATGAATTGATGATTAAGAGATTAAACTTCGAATTAAAAAAAACGCTACAGCAATGACTCATCATCTAAACTAAAAGTGGACTGGAAAACTAAATTATGTCATTTTCATTCTAAAAATAAGAATATTGGACTATATCTAGTGCATTTTTGAAGAAAGGTATAGAATAACATCATTATGGATGGAGTATATGACGTGTTTTTCTGAAAATAAATTAATAATTAATATGAGATATCCTGAAGAATTAACTGAAAAGAAAGTATGATTATGTCAAAAAAGTACTACTTAAATGGGTACTTACGTATTAACGCCACCGCAGCTACAGATTTGGCGGTTTTTAAGTGCCGTCAATTTACGCCTAAAATTTTTGCGACAAATCATAAAATATATAAAACACAGTTTTTAAATAAAGTGTTTTGAATTTAAATAAAGTAGTCAATCAGATTTCGGTGGAAGCCAACGGCCATACCATGCTGAATATACCGGTTCTCGTTATACCGGTACTGGCGCGGCCAGTACTTGGGTGGGTGACCACCTGGGAACACCGCGTGCCGTTGGCATTCTCAAATTTGGGACCTGAATGGCAGAGTGTCTAGCGCTCTGGCGCTCGGTGCCACAGGTTTCGGGTTCGAATCCCGGCGGTGCCCATGGATGTTTGTAGTGGTTCGGAATCCACTTTAAGCCATAGGTCCCGGTCTCCTATGACTGTAAGAGCGTCACGGAGCCAAAGTCAGACTTCTACCTACGGGGTGCTCCCTCTCAACAGAAGCTGCTTCCTTCCCCTTCAATCATGAGTACGTATGGGCTCGTGGGCTTGGCCAGCCAAGTGGGATAAGATACAAACAACAACAAGATTTCGGTGGAAAATGGGCCGATTAGAGTTTAACAAAGATTCAAAACCAGTCTCTCTATTTTCTTTGCTGTCGCCATATGAACTCTGATAAATAAGATTCCAAATGATGTCTCGCTGTCCCCCTATGTCTCTTGTTCCTCCATTTAGCACTGCCCCACATTCTCTCAACTGTTTGTGTATGAATTCCTGTATCAGGATCAATAAAATTGTATTTATGATTAACTTTAACATGTAGGAATCCTTCTATTTCTATTCCATTTGTTTGGTAACCTTTCCAACTGTCAGAATAAATTATGATACCATCTGCAATATTTTCAATAATTTTATCAAGAAGGGTAGAGCCAGTTCTATTAGAAACAGTGACAACAAACGAATCTTTTGTTTCTCTACATTTACCACCAAACACCCACTGTTCAGGTAATACTCAACCACAATTATTTTTATGTTTAGTAAACAAACTTTCATCAATTTCCCATATGCAATCTGGTCCACCTACCTTCTTGTTTGGTTTAAACAACAAGATTGCTCTTTATTGGCGCATTATCGAACTTGCGATGCGGTGGCGTTAATACGTAAGTACCCTTAAATTTTATAAATTAAGCATTCGAAAAATTCCTAAAATATTTCTACTCCAATGTAATTAAAGGATGGAAGATTTTGCCATGAACAATATTTTGAAGTGTGCAACTTGATATCATTAACCGGCGCCAAATGACTGGTGCGATTATAATTGAACATAAATGCAACCCTACCATGATAGCTCGATTTCGCAAGAAGAATTTGAATAAAAAATAAAGAAAAATGTTGAAAATTTGAGGAATTTTAATGGGAAAAAAATGCAGAAAAATTATTACAAATGTTATGAAATTTTAGGGAAAAGGAATGCTGAAATTTCATTAAAATGCATTGGTCACGTTGGATTGTATTAAGAATTGTCTGAAGAAATTACTGCTGTAGCATCTTTCCTTCAATTTTAAGAAATGCCTGGAGTATTTGTTTCCAAAATAAAATTCTTCAATACCAGATATCGCTAATCGAAATACTTTGGTCAGCACATAGAGAATGAAAACAGCCGCAGCGGCATGAACTGGTAAAGGATGAAATGAATCGTTATGGAAATAAATGGTTTCTGATTTTCCTAGAACATCCCAGTAATTAATCTTGGCCAATTAAAACCACGTAATTGATCGTGGCCAATCAGTCATTTAGAGATACCTTGGTTGCCACATTTGGGGATTTGCGCCCACTTGGCGACCAAAAAAGTCGCCAAATCCCAACGAATCGTATTTTACGATTTGGCCCATTTACCTTACATAACTAGACAACTATATAACAGTTATAGTTAACAGTTATATAACTAACTATAAATAGGCTATAATATATAATAAATAAATAACTATAAATAAACTAATAGGCTATAATATATAATAACTAACTAACTATAAATAAACTAATATAATAACTATAACCTAGTTATAATGTTATAGTTATAAGTGCAACAATAATATAAGTACAACTATAATGACATCCATAAGGTAAAAAATTGCAGAATAGGGAATGTCGGGAATTGGCATCAAGAATGTTTTCGCCAATGTCAAATGATGGGTGCGATTCTAAATGAAGAGAATTGAAACCCTACTACGATAACACGATTTCATAAACCGAATTTGAATGGGCCTGAATGGTCGAGTAGCTCGCGCTCTGTCGCTGGGTACCACAAGTTTCGGGTTCGAGTCCTGGTGGCGCCATGGCTGTTTGTAATGGTTCGGAATCCACTTTAAGCTGTAGGTTCCGGTCTCCTATGACTGTAAGAGCATTACGGAGCAAAAGTCAGACTTCTACCTAGGGTTGCTCCATCACAACAGAAGCTGCTTCCTTCCCATTCAACCATGAGTCCATACGGGTTCGTGGGCACCAGATTAGATAACTACCAAGTCGGGATAAGTCACAACAGAATTTGAATAAAAAATGTTGAAATTTTTAGGAAGAATAATGTAAAAAATGAACAAAAATTCCTGAAAATTTAAGGAAATTTTAGAGAAAGTGTATTTATCCCGGATGCTGAAATGTGGTGCATAGGTTATATTGGATTGCATAACACACACAATAATGTTCTCTTTCATAATGACATCCATGCAGATTTTTTTAGCCACGAATTTTGACGAATGAGTCTTTTCACAATTTGTGTTACACCATTAAATTTCCCTCTGCATCTCCAAATTTCCCTCTCCCATCTCTTACATACTCATCAGATTTATCTTTCTTAACAATTAGAACCATAACATTTTCACAAGTAGGACACACGATATTCTTGGCAATTGAATCTTCAAACTTAGAGCATTCAATAGTTTTCAACTTACCTTGACATTCTAAATCCTTGTAGAAATCCCTGTTGTAGTACGCTTCATTCAATTTTAAGAAATGCCTGGAATCTTTGTTCCCGAAATAAAATTCTTCAATATGACATCACTAATCGAAAGATTTTGGTCAGCACACAAGGAAAGAAAACAACAGCAGCCACATGAAACGGTTGATAGTGTAATGAGTCGTTCTTGAAATTATTGGTTTCTAATTCATCTAGAACATTCCAGTAATTGAATTAAATCACGTAATCAGTCTTGGCAATTATGTTAGACATTAGGAGATAACTTGGTTATTACATTTGGCGATTTTCGGCCACCTGGTGGCCAAAATGATTATTAATGGCTAATTTTTAATGATTATTTCTATATAAATATAAAAAAGAGGTATTTATATCAAATTTAAGCAATTATTAACTCAGCATTTCCAAAAACTAGACTTAACGTAAATAAAGAAAACATCTTCAATGGAGCAACAGCCCCTTTGTGAGCCATGAGATGATTTTCTTTTTGAGGGGTAGAGTAGTCAGCTCTACGCCCAACAGTCATATTAGACCGGTACTTACGGTTTAAAGTGGATTTCAAACCATTGCAATCATTCATGGCATCACAGAGATTCGAAACCGAAACCTGTGGGACCGAGCATCAGAGTGCTGTAGTCAATCGGGCATCAGGCATAATAAAGAAAATGCACGTAGGAAAATAATGCAAAATTTAGGAATAATATTTATGATTTATCCTTTAATACAAAATTATTTATATCAAATCCAATGAATAAAAATTATTGCCATTAATTTAGTAGGCAATACTTATTTGAGATTACCTTTCTTTTATGAAATAAATAAAAAGTCGAATTAATGTTCTGCCGTCTTTCTCCGTACCAAGGAAATTACAAAGGGCTTATTTGTAAAAAAGTATTTGCAAATCTATTTATACACTGAAGTGACAAAAGTCATGGGATAGCAATATGCAAATTTTCAGATGGCAGTAGCATCGCGTAGAACAGGTATAAATGCGCAGCGATTTCGAAGACCGACTCGAGTGCCTTTACTGACAGAACGACATCGCTTGCAGCGACTCTCGTGGGCACGTGAGCATATCGGTTGGTCCCTAGATGATTGGAAAACCGTGGCCTAGTCCGATGAGTCA
Source organism: Caerostris extrusa (assembly GCA_021605095.1). Taxonomy (NCBI): domain Eukaryota; kingdom Metazoa; phylum Arthropoda; class Arachnida; order Araneae; family Araneidae; genus Caerostris; species Caerostris extrusa. Next base: position 50,919 of record BPLR01009386.1, on the reverse strand, counting down.
CGATTTCAGTTGGTAAGAGCTGATGGTAGGGTTCGAGTGTGGCGCTGACCCCACGAAGCCATGGACTCAAACTGCCAGCAAGGCACTGTTCAAGCTGGTGGTGGCTCCGTAATGGTGTGGGCTGTTTTTTCATGGCATGGACTTGGTCCTCTGGTGCGACTGGACCGAACATTGACTGGAAATGCTTATGTTCAGCTACTTGGAGATCACTTGCAGCCATTCATGGACTTCATGTACCCAACAACGATGGGATTTTTATGGATGACAATGCGCCATGTCACCGGGCCACAACTGTTCGCGATTGGTTTGAAGAACATTCTGGACAATTCCAACGAATGATCTGGCCACCTAGATCGCCCGACATGAATCCCATCGAGCATTTATGGGACATCATCGAGAGGTCTGCTCGTGCCCAAAATCCTGCACCATCGACGCTTTCACAATTATGGACGTCTATCGAGACAGCATGGCTCAATATTCCTGCAGAAGACTTCCAACGACTTGTTGAGTCCATGCCACGTCGAGTTGCTGCAATTCGCCGGGCGGAAGGAGGGCCGGCGCGATATTAAGAGGTATCCCATGACTTTTGTCACTTCAGTGTATATATTTATATGCTTTTATAAAATATTTATAATACCAATCGTTATTAATATTTTATAAATGCATCTCGTAAAAAGTTATCAAAAAGCATAAAAGGAGTATTCAACACATATCAAAATTCTCCAATTTTAGAATTAAAATAAGAAATAAAATAATAATAATAAAAAAAAATTCCATCACATAATATTCCTAAACGTATTCGTTCGTACGTTCCTATTCGTTACGCACATAATTTTTATTTATCCTGAAGTACATTCGTATAGTGACGTATGCATGACGTAGTTTCATATAGTGAAGTGAAATGCAACTGTTAGTTTTATAAATTAGCTGTCTGAAATATGGAAGTAAAATAGCAGATAGTTGAAACTAAATATAACTGTCTGGGATATGTATACATTATAATTGTGGATACATATAGTACGTAAAATTTTTTTTTATCTCGTTACTATTCTATTCCACATTGATGACTACTGATATACAGGGTATGCCAGCATAGTACAAATTTATATAAAAACAATTAAAATGAATAGAAATAAGAATGGTGTTTCCTGAGTTACAATGTGTTAATCACAAAATCTAATTCTGATGTGGAATTCATTGGTTACTTCCATTTCAAGTCATATATTGGCAAAAATATAAGGAATTTTGGAATGAATAACAGCTTTAATATACTACTTCAGTACTTGAAAATTAGTATGGACATCTCATAAATGCAATTTCTCTCATGGAAAAACACAATGAAGTTAAAACTGAACAGTAACTATTCAGCTTTAGCTAGAAGTTAAAAATAAAGCATTTTGTCTAATTTAAACAATAAATAACTCCTCTTTTCCAAATTTGAGCTTATATCACTCTTAAAAGACGGCTAATATGTAATAAACCATTTTAATATCGAAGTATATCAATGAATATTTATTTTAAGCATCATTAGCAATTAATAAAAGCATTTGGTATACAATAAAAGATATATCTCAACACAGAATTAATGAGACTTAAAACATCGTTTTATTTCGAAATTTTTATATTATACATTAAAAAGATAAGTATGCAATATAATTTGCACAATTTTTTTTTTATAAATGCATTGAAAACTTATATTTAATACATTTTCTGTAAAAATTAAAGAATGCAAGATTTTATTTTCGTTAACAACTGTTGTAATATGATAGTCAACCAAGAAAATTTGCTTGCATTTTGTACTGACAATTCGTTTTTGGATGTTTCTATTTAGGATATTCTATTACGATGTTTCTATTCATTACATTCTATTAGAATGTTTATATTTAGAATATTCTATTAGGATGTTTATATTTAGAATATTCTATTACAATGTTTATATTTAGAATATTCTATTAGGATGTTTATATTTAGAATGTTCTAATTTGGTTGAAAATTTATATTTAGGATAATCTATTTTGGATGAAAAGTTCTATTTAGGATTAGTCTGTTAAAAACTTTTTATTTAGGATGAAACATTCTATTTAGGATAAAAAACTGGTAAAATAGTATAATAGGGGCCGGTGGCATGTGTCATCAAAAATATTTCGCCAAAATACGTCAATTAACAAGATGAAAATTTCAACTCTACAACGATAGCTCGGTTGCGCGTATTAGAATTTAAATAAAAATTCTGAAAATTTCTGGAATTCTAAAGAAAAAAATCTATTTATCCCGGATTATCAATAATGATGAATGACGGGACTTGGATTGTGATTTCTCTGCATATATAAATCGGACACACAACATCATTAACAATTAATCTTTCAAACATACCGCATTGAATAATTGCCAATTTACCTTGGCATTCCAAATCCCTGAAGAAATCAAATTTTAACAAAGATAATAATCAATATTGTGATAAAATTACGCCAGAATTATTCGCTAATACGCCAATTATTTTTCTATTATATCAAAAAATATTATATTATGTTCACGATGTAGAATTCCAATAATGAAAAAATATTAATAATAAAAAAAAAAAAAAAAAAGAAGAAAAGAAACCAGAAAATAACTTACATTTTATTCTGATATATTCTTTGTTGAAGGCGATAATGATTTTTTTTATTACCTCACTAAAACCTGTCCTTGCATAGTCACATCAAATGAATAAAGAAAACAAGAATAACATCACAAAATCACAGAAAAACTTAATACTTTGTAGCGGCCATTTTTCTTCCGTGAACTAGCGTTCTAAAATTAAAAAGTTAAATTTTCCCGCGTGAATTCAAATAACGTTTGCCACAAAAACCTTAACTATATCACCAGCATTAAAAAGAAATTAATTATTTGATCATGAAATATAAGTTATTAATAATAAAATCTTTTTTGTTGTTTGTCCGAAAAGTTGAATTTAGGATTAAAAATTCTATTTTGGAAATTCTATTTAGGATCTTCTATTTGAGATTAAAAATTCTATTTAGGATGAATAATTCTTTTGTATTATTAAGAATGAGACTTCTATTTAGAAAGTGTATACTTATATTTCTATTAAGGGTTAAAACTGCGTTTGAGATTAAAAGTTTTATTTAGGATGAAAGTTCTATTTAAAATGTAAAACTTAGCATCAAAACTTCTATTAGGGTTGAAAAAATGTTAAAATATTTCTGTTTAGAATGAAAAATTCTATTTAAAATGTTTATATTTCGAATAAAAAAGTTCTTTTTATGCTGTTATATTTAGGGCGAACAAGTTTATTTAGGATCGTCTTTTTATGATGAAATTCTATTTAGGTGGTTATATTAAGGTTGAAAAATCCCATTTAGAATGTTTTATATATGATGAAATATTTTATTTGAGCTGTTCTATTTAGGATGAAAGATTCTATTTAGGATGCATATAGAAAATAAAATAAATAAATTTAAAAATTAAATAAAATTAATAAAATAAAAATATAAATAAATAATAAATAAAATAAAATAAATTTTAAAATTAATAGCGTATAAATTGTGACTGTCTTTAGATATTTAAAGTTTCTTTGGAATTTTTTAATGAAGATTTTGATTTGAGGTGATTTTCTTTTTTTAGGACTAAAGAAATATAATATTAAATAATTAAGGATATTATAATTATAAAGACACTTACTTAAATTTTCCATTGAGAAATGTACCATAAAAGGAAAAAAGAATTAAATTTTAATTCAAATAGTTCAATGGTTTACGTTCTTTTTGTTGCTGAATTCTTTTTGTTACTGAACAATTTTACATTTATTAAAAGTATTCGATAAAAAGCAAAATATTTATCAAATTCAGGAAAGATAAAAATCGTTGAAACTGAAGTAGGAATAAAGCTATATTTCGAGCAATTTGGAATATTTGTTGTATCTCAGAATCGAGGACTCTATGGTGGATGACATTTTTTGTATATCACTGATGCAATGATTCAAATGGGTGTAACTAATTTGTTGATTTAGTTCAATCATCAGAAATAATTGATTTTTTCAACCTTCCTTTTTGTCCTATTAAAAATATTTCTTCTTTTTACGAGCAAAAACTACATATGCTCAGAATATTTAATAATACACTCATGTCCATAAAATAAGGATAGTTCAGAATCACACAGAAATTGAACTCTAAAATAAAAATTTCACCTGCAGAATTATCACACACATCTTGAAGAAAAATATGCAAATTACAGGAAACCACCAGATGGCGTGGATAGTACGTCACAATGACGAGAGTGTAAGAGAAGGGTTTATAAGGAATGGTGGCAAAGAAGTAAAATTGTTCACAAGCGCTTTAAAAGCCTTTCAGTGCAATAACCGCATAGTTATGGCACAAAGGAAGCATTTGGATGATTTACGTGATAGAATTATCGGACGACTGGAATGTGGACGTACCCAGCTGGAAGTATCCGAGGAACTTGGAATCGCCCAGAGTGTCATCTCCAGGCTTTGGCAACAATTCCAAGATGATGGTAATGGGAGCAGATGTTACAGCACAGGTCGCCCCCGAGTTACAACGCCGAATGAGGACCGGTATTTAGCAGTTACTGCCAAAAGAAACAGACGAAGCACAGCATCAGACCTGTCTCATCAGCTCTTTTCAGCTACCGGTACGACAGTTTCAAGACAGACCGTATACAGACGCTTACGGCACATTAGTCTATATGCTCGTAGGCCTGTCAGATGTGTTCCACTTACCGCAACTCACTGTCGCCTGCGATTAACTTGGAGTAGAGAGCATGCATTGTGGACACCGCAACAGTGGTCTTGTGTGATGTTTTCCGACGAGTCCAGGTATAGTTTGCAGTCTGATTCTCGCCGGACTTTCATATGGAGAGCGCCAGGTACCCGTTACCACCAAGAGAACACCATTGAACGACACCGTTACCGTAGTGCAGGATGGCTCATTTGGGGAGGAATTATTCTTGGTTCCAGAACTGACCTGCATGTTCAGAGTGTAACGATGACAGGCCACATCTATCGGGATGTCATTCTGGAACAACATGTACGTTTGTTTCGGGGCGTCATGGGTGCTGAATTTCTGTTTATGGATGACAACGCACGTCCTCACTGTGCAAACATTGTAGACGAATGCCTTCAATTGGAGGATATCACCCGTATGGATTGGCCAGCATACTCACCGGACTTGAATCCATTAGAGCACGTGTGGGATATGCTTGGCCGACGAATTGCAGCCCGTCAACCCCCTCCCACCTGTCAACCGGAACTTCGGAGGGCATTGCTTGATGAGTGGTGTAATATTCCCCAAGATCAGATTGATAATTTGATACTCAGCATGCCTAGGCGTTGTAAGGCCTGTATTGCATCGTTCGGGAGACATACTCCATATTAACCATCATACTAACCATGTTATACTGTTTTTTGTAAATAGGTTCTTTTTTGAAATTTGCTCCAGGGTGTAAAAATCGCAATTTTTATTAATTATGTCAAACATATAGCATCTTTTTTGCTCTTTACCTTTTGTTTAATAAATAGACTTTACAAATAAGTCAAATTTGTTTTGCTTCTATTTCTTTCTTTGCCTGAACTTCATTATCCTTAATTTATGGACATTATTATTAAATTCAAAATTGTGTTTCAAAGATGCATTATATTCAAAAACTTTGCAACGTGCGACATTTTTTACATTACATAATGCCACTTTAATATATTAATTCAAAATTGTATTTCAAAGATGCAATGTTGATAATGTTGATTAATTATTCATTTTATGTATTTCATCTGCTTTTATATACTCGATGTTTCTTATAGAACAAATATGCCATCAACCCTAAGGTGAGGAGAAATATCTGAAACTCTCAAATTGCCATGCTACTTACCTTTTGGCTGTCTTCAGCTTTTGTAAACAAATTTAAGTTATTTAAATTAGATAAAACGAATTTCATTTAATACTCAATGATTGGAGGAATAGTGAATTTCTAAAACAAAAAAGTGAATAATTTTGTAATAAGAATGAATTAAATTTTAGTTACAACAATTGATTTCTCAAGTGAAAATAACTCATAATAAAAATTTAGAAATAATTAAAACATTTGGCAATGAAATTATAGTCAAGAAGAATCATTCATGTCAATTTATCTGTATATCCCTTTTTAAATCGCAGAATAGGGCCGGCGTTTTTTGCGCCAAAAAAAAAAAAAACTCTCCGCCAAAGTGAGCCAAGTAACGAGTTGCGATTCTAAATGAAGTGAATTGCAAATGGTACAGGAAACCCGGATTATCACACTTAGCGATTATCGCCCATTTGGGCCATAAAAAGTCGCCAAAACCCAACGGGCCATATTTTGCGATTCGGTCTTCGATTTTCCTTTTAACGAAAAGAAAATTTAAACTTATAGTACAAAAGAAACGTTACATTAACGACACATTTTGATATCTTTCTGTTCCTTATAATAAAGAAGTTGTTCATATCTACTTACTTTTATCCAGTTTTTGCAACCTTTATATTAAAAAAATTATTCCAGATATAAAGTTCAAAGGCGTGGAAATATTTCAAAGAGATTTTTTTCTTATTTTTTAGCCAATTCTGGCGTTTCTTTCTTTCTTTTTTGTTATTAGAACTTTCTGGTTGGATTATGGAAGGTTTTTTTTTTAGTTGAAATCAAATTTTTAATTAGAAATAGAAATTTCAAATGAAAATTCAAGGATCTTGTGTTATTCTGATATATCCAGAGCTTTAAAAATATATTGCTTCAGACTGAACCAAGGAAACATGTTTTGGTGTCGGTAATGCTTTTATAATTGCTTTGTCTAACTCTTTTTTATCAGATTTTCATCTTGAAATATTTCCATTTTTTGTATTTCCGAGATTTTCCTCCGTGATGAGCATTTTTTTGCATGATGTAAAATACCAGATGTTTCGTACTAATACATGTAAAATAAATAAACAAATCTGTAAATCACTTATAGGTAAATATTATAGTTTAAAAACACTAAAAAACACTCTTTTAGAGTTAATCAAACAACAAAAGTAAAAAAATAATTATTAACATAAGAATAAAATTGACGAGAAAATGAATGTCACTGTTCTAAAAGCGTGGGGTGCTCGATATCAATCGTTATAATTTTTCACTAGTTTCATTCCGAAATGCAGAGCTAGTTTAAAAATGTCATACAAAGCACCTCGCGCTTTTAGAACAGTGACATTCATTTTCTCGTCAGTCATTTTATTCTTATGTTAATAATTATTTTTTACTTTTTTGTTTGATTAACTTTTTATTTTTTTTAAAACTATAATTTATTTTTTAATTTTATTAAACTCTAAAAGCGTGTTTCTTAGTGTTTACAAACAATAATATCTAAATGAGGTTCCGGTACGGAGGACTGGAACTATAGTTCTTACAATAATTTAATTGTGAGTAAAATAAAGGCTAAATGCGAATATGTCGAGCCAGCCAGGATTCGAACAGTGAATCTCCTGACCGTAGTCAGGCGCGTTATCCGTTGTGCCGCTGTCCCACGTAGGTTTGAATATTTTAGGTACTTTCATTCTACATGTTTTCAATTGATCTTCATAAGTTAAAATAAAATTACTAATCCTGGTGATCCTAATCATGATGAGATAATAAACTTAACAAAATATTTTGTTGTCGTCGGTCCTTGATAAGTCTACAAGGTTAAAGTTAAATCTGATTGCTTAAAGTAGGGCAAAATCGAGCTCAAAGAGTCAGCTACAAACAAACAAACATATATACATACAAATAAGCAAACAAACATACAGGTGAAACTAATAAAAGCATATTAAAATGCCATTTTACGTAACTTCATTGGCAATAAATTAAGTCGTCCAATCATTAAAAAATATAACTGATCAGTTTGAAAGTTAAATAGATTTTGAACAGGTATAGAACAGTTTTTTTTATTATTTAACTATGATATATATGAATTAATTATTACAATCGCTGTCAATTTATTTTTGCATTGTTGCTTATAAAGTTGTTTTAAGGACACTAAGATGCATTTCTGATCCTGGGATTATTTAGAGTACCTTGGTCTGTTAGAGTTTAAAACAAGAATTTGTGATTTCAGAGATTATGGGGAGGAATTAGACTTGATGAGCAGTTTAAGTCGCTCAACCCGGATTAAGTCGACCCATTTTTTGGAAGATAAAAGATTTAATGTCCCAAAAAGTTGAACAATTAAAGTAAAAATAATAATAAAAAGAAATAATAAAAATAAAACCAAAAGAAAACAGCTGCAAGGCAGCAATGATTGTTCGGCACAGATGACAATGAAATTATGATACAATACACTGCTCAAAATAATTAGAGATATTGTGATTTTGGGTATAAACTGCGCAAGGAAATAACACATGGGCTGAGAAGTTCGTAGGCTGACACATAGATGGCCTACTAGTATTAAATCCATATAATTTTTAGTTAGCCCTAACCTTCAAAAGACACATGTATAAATTTGACAGCTGTTGCACTACTAGTATGTGAGTTATAGCATTTTTAGTGTTCATCACGTGCAGTCGATTGGACTCCAGTGTGAAATGATTGGTACGATTGAACAGCTCCAAACACTGCTTAGAATCATCAATTCGTTGTTGTTTTTGGTCGATTGGGAGCTCGCGCGGCACCCACTTTGAACAGAGCTTTCGCATATCCAAATATTCATTCACGATATGTCCAACACCTTCCTTTGATATCTTTAGGGTCTCGGCTATCTCAATCAACTTCACTTTACTGTTATCAGAAATTATTTTGTGGACTTTTTTGATGTTTTCGTCGGTAACAACCTCTTTGGGGCGCCCACTGAGTGCATCGTCCTCGGTGCTCATTTCACCTCGTTTAAAATTTAGCAAGCCACTTCTCTACGGTTGATTTTCCTGGTGCAAAGTCCAAATAATGTTTGTCAAGCCAAGCCTTGGCTTCAATAGTATTTTTTTCGAAAAAAGCAATGCTTTATTAACACACGAAATTCCTTTTTATCCATTTTTTCAAACTAACAAAAGTTGCTTCACTAAAAATGCTATAACTCCCATGCTAATAGTGCAACAGCTTTCAAATTTATACACGCGTATTTTGAAGGTTAGGGCTAACTAAAAATCATATGGATTTAATACTAGTAGCGCCATCTATGTGTCAGCCTACGTACCTTTCAGCCCACCTGTTAAGAGTCCTCTGTATAAGCTTGTTTTATTTCCTTTATACCAGGAATCTAAGGAAAGCGCTGTAATCCGTCCACTATTGTTTCGTTTAAGATCCAAATAAAATATTTTAAAAAATTTTGTTGTATCAATTTATATCAATTTTAAATATGCCATGATCAACGATAAACATTTCCCAAAGAATTTGAATTTAAAAATATATATATAAATTGGTTTATTTTATGATCTGTAGGAATATTGAAGCGGTTTCATCTCAAATGAGGCTTATATAAAATTTAGATACTTGATAATATATCAAGTATATAACTTTAAATAATTAAATGTTAGATACTTGATAAAAATAAATATTGAACTACTCTTTAGTGGTTGAAAATTATACTCAATCTGTTATCGAGGATCATATAAAAAAATAGTGATATATTCTCTCTCTTTCTCTCTCTATATATATACATTTTGGTATAACTACATGTGAATTCATTTGAGGCTTTACAATTTTCGCTATATGAAAAAAAAGAAATCATTAAAAATTTCGTACTCATCCAGGTTTAATTTTAATCAATTCAATTTTTTGATTAATAGTAACTATTTTTCTAATATTAGCAAACTACCGAATGGTTAAGATAAAAATTTCTGTGTTACAAAATGAAACTTAATTACATTATTACTGATAAGTTTTTTCATAAATATGTGATAACTAAGACAAAATAAAATTAAATTTCAAGATGGAACTTATTTCACGTAGAATTTTTTAATACCAAATACCTGAACTGCAGCTTTTCGTTATTGATACGGTAGCATATTCATGAGCACATCAAAGGGGTGGTATATTTCTTAGCATCTATTTTCGTATCACCGCAATTTGAAAATTAAATCTTAAAAGACAACTTATTGAGATTTAACCCTCAATCACAATCCTTAAGGCTCGTGCTCACCAAGGCGAAAAGATGCAAGCGAAAAATTTGACCAATCACTAGCCTCACCGCGGTCGTCTGAAACCGGTTTGCAGTCCGCCGCTTGGAGTTGCCCAACTTTCAACTCGAAGCGGTTTTTCACTAGACGTAATGCTATTTCTGACGTTTCGCTGTGAAGGGGTCGAAAAATTTTGTCGCTTGCCTCTTGAATCTTCACGTCTCTACCTCGGTGGGAACGAGCCTTTAGCCTATGGACCGACTGCCAGATTTATATTTAAAAGGACTGCTTTTCAAACTTAAACCTTGTACACAACACACGCGTGTTTAGAAGCCCTCAAATGTCATATAGAAATTTAATACCGTAATTTGCTCTGATACATTTTATAATAAATCCTACATAAGTTATGAAAATATTTCCCCGGTGTTAATTTTCTTAATGTTTGTTCACTTCTGATTCTTGTTTTATCTTCAATTTTATTACCATCGTTTTATTATGCTTAAGAAATTCTATGATGCTGAAAAAGAATGTGTAAAATTTTCATGTTTCAGCTCTATTAACTCGTTTTCTGATAGAGTTTCATTAAGAATCCTTAAAATATCCAGTCGCGTTTTTAATCAGTAAAATTTTGCGACACTTTGCAACTCTCCTAGTTTTATATGTATTTGTATCAGTGTTACATTTTTAACCCGTTTCAATCGCAAACTGGACATCTTGGTTGGTGGTATGGTGGTATGGTGGTATGGTGGTATGGTGGTGCATGGTATGGTGGTATGGTGCATGGTATGGTGGTATGGTGCATGGTATGGTGGTATGGTAAATAAAATGGTGGTGATATGGTAAATAAAATGGTAAATAAAATGGTGGTGGTATGGTAAATAAAATGGTATGGTGCAGTAGTAAGAGAAATTGAGTACGAGCTGACATACAAGCATCTGCAGATGAAGAATGCTGAAGCCCGCGTTCGTAAAAAAACATGGTTGCAAAAGGGGATAAATTAGAACCAAGTAAATACTTAGTACTACTGGTTTAGTTTAATAAATCTTGGCAAAAGGGGATAGATTTGTTTCCAATTTAAAATCGTTTAATCCTAGTCCAAACATTAAGAAGCATAGACATAGCGTTGTTCATTTTCCTTACTTCGGACACAAATCATATATTTAATATTCAATTTTTATATCAGGCATGGCCAGACGAAAATATTTGAAACTACTTAATATTTATAATATTTAATACAATTTATGTATCAATTAATATTATTGAATTCTTTTGTGTTTATAAATATTACATAAATTTGCATAGAAAATTTAAAAAATTATGAATTAAATTTTTCTAATGTAAGCTAACAATAAACAGTTTTAAATTAAAATGCTTTGTCAAAAAAAAAAAAAAAAAGATAAAATGATATAACGTTTTACAGCTCGTAATGCAGAAAAAGCAATCACTTTTAATTAAATCCACTTTAATACAACATCCTTTCAAATTTTTTCAATGCCTAGTAGAAAACATTTAATAATTCCTTTAATATACTCAAAAAATTGTTAAGTTTGGAGCGATTGATTTTTTTTTTTTTATGGAAAACCAATTGAAAGCTGTGTTCTATGACCAACAACATAAATTCACTATTTCATAAACATTTAAAGAAATATTATTTGATTGTATTTCTCAATTACCATATGTGAATCGATCCACTTCCGTTAATTATTTACCAAGGCAATGATATTTCCTGATATTGGAAGAAATGTCATTTCTCTTTCAGCTTTAAAATTTACAGAAATGAAAATATTCATTAATGATATGCTATAACCTTTTACATTATAAGAAAAAGCAATTTATTATGTTTTTGAAAGTAAAATATTATGTAAATATATCAATTATTTTATCTTTTTCATGCTTCACCGCCAAGGTCTCTCACACAAAGGCGTTCATAAAAAAAAGCATGGTATTAAAAGGGGATAAATTAGACCTACAAAGTTTTGTTCCCAATTTAAAATCGTTTAGATCCTGATCAAAACATTATTTAGCATTGACATAGCGTTTTTCATTTTCCTTACTTTGGATACAAATCATATATTTAATATTCAATTTTTATATCAGGCATGACCAGACAAAATAAAACTATTTCAAAATATTTTTATATTTATTTCTTCATGAATAAGTAAATTAAGAACCAAATTTAATACTAAAATATACATCATCTTAGTTTTTAATGAAATTTATATATTGATTAATATTATTGATTTTTTTGTTTATACAGTTTTATAAGTATTACGTGTATCATAAAAATATTAAAATATTATGAATTAAATTTTTCTAATGTAAGCAAACAATAAAAACTTTTAAATTAAAATGGTTTTCAGAAAAAAAAATTATATTGCATACATAAACTTTTAACAATGCGTAATGCAGCAGAAAAGCAATCACTTTTAATTAAATCCTCTTTAATAAACATCCTTTCAAAATTTTTCAATGCATAGTAGAAAACATTTAATAATTCCTTTAATATACTTTAAAAAATTTTAAGGTTTGAAGTATGAATAATTATGAAGTTCGGAGAAATTGATTTTTATCGAAAATCAATTGAAAGCTGAGTTGTGTGACCAACAGCATAAATTCACGATTTCGTAAACATTGAAAGAAATATTATTTGATTGAATTTCCCAATTACCAGATGTGAATCAATACACTTCCGTTAATTATTTACCAAGATAATAATATTTCCTGAAAATGGAAGAAATGTGATTTCTTTTTCAGAATTAAAATTTACAGAAATGAAAACATTCATTGATGATATGCTACAACCTTTTACATTATAGGAAAAAGGGCAATTTATTAGGTGTTTGAAAGTAAAATATTATGTAAATATATCAATTATTTTATCTTTTTCATGCTTCACCGCCATGTCTCTCACACAAAGGAAACTACACTAATTGTTAGTGTACGCAGGTGTTAATAAATCATACATTCTTAAGGGATGTCAATAATTCATCAGTTTTACATTAGGCTTATATTTCTTTTAAATTTTGTTTTTATCTGGTTTTTTCGTCATTGCTGTTTATGATATACTAAAGTGTTCAGTTTTCACTCGTTTCATCAATACCCATTCTTGTGTTGCATTTAACAAAAATCTTCAGTAAAAGAGATGCTAATGCTAAAATATCAATGAATGATGGTAGAGGAAGTTATTTATTCTGGATATTAGAGTCTGGACATTAGATTGATAAAGTTTCCTTTCTAAAGGTTTTATTCGTCAATGATTGGAAGTAGTTTAATTTTAAAATTTACATTGTCTGTTGGACTATTAATTGAAAATAATTCTAATTCTGTCACATAGTTTGTGCAGAATTAAACAGCTAAAATTGAATCAGCAAATAATTTTGGAAAAAGTGTAGTAAATGCTTTTTAAATCAACTCGATGGAATGAAATTGTTTGTTTTCCTTTTTTAAAGTGTTCGGCGAAAACTGTGAAAAACAAAATCAAAAAACGGGGCTGAAAGAATCTCGTAGTAATAGATTTTGAAAAACATTCATTTAGTACAAACTTTACTTATTGTATTAAAATGTGTATTCTTAATATTCAATTCATTCACAAAATAAAATTATATTTCTAAGGGGCATAATATGCCAAATGCTTTGCAAAAAAAAAGTAAGTGAATTTATGACGGCTCTCTTTTGAAGAAAGGCGAGATGAACTAGAAGGAAAAAAAACAAGGTATTTCAATAAATTTAGATTTTTAGTTCTTTAAAATACATAGAACAGCATTTAAATTGGTAATAATTATTTACTTGCTAAGAATCACTAATTGGCTTCAGAAGAAACAATTTGTTAAATGAAAATGTTTAAAACCTATAGAAGAAAGAGACAATTTGTAAACATCATAAGAAAGTGTCACCTGATTCATCAAGCGATAAAAATAAATTTCATTCAATCGGTGAAGAAAGAGGAAACAGAAAATTTTGACAAAACAGAAAGATATGAAAACTTTAATGATGATTGTCTTATAAACAAGTATAAGTGGATCTTCATTTTATACCTTTTCTTTGGAATAGAAGTTTCTGATGACAAATACAGACCACCCCAATGGTATAATAGTAATAAGAAGAAAAGGCAATTTATTTCATTTATTTTGAATCTTTGGATATACTTCATTCGTACTATTATATGTATTAGACTTCTAATTGCTGTTATCTGTTTGTTAGATTCTGAAATCAGAAGACAAGAATTAACTTTGGCCTTTGTGACATTTTTGCTTGCATTACATTATATACTGACGTATAAAAAACGTGAAACAATTTTATCAATGACAAAAAATATAAGCGTAATATTTAAAACTTTACCACAGTGTGAACTAAAATGCAAGAAATATTTCATTGCATATTTCGTATTTGCTCAAATATTGTTTCTGTTTGCCAACAGACATTATTTATATGAAGTCAGTTCAACAAAAATTGACGATAGAAATTTTTGCAAAAATAATTCTGCTGTAATGTATCTTTCAATTCCTTCTAATTATTGCCTTTTGACTGAAAAAATGTTCCAGGCGTCATTCTATTTTATTTCTTATAACATCGTTTCTCTTTTTGTTGTTTATTACAGTCTTACTTGCACACTCTTGCAAGACCTTTACGATAATCTTCTGGATCAACTTAATAACGATCATTTAACTGAAGAAATGGAAAAATTGCTTGAAGTCTATGAAATCATGACAACTACTATAAGAAATATTGATGAATGCTTCTCGTTTCCAGCTTTCCTCGCAACCCTTTTGAACTTAGTTGGTTTGTTTTGGACTGGCTACAGGATAGCATTCCTCACTAACAATCTTGATCATTCTTTCTTCCTGATTTGTCCTGTCGTTTATCTTTTGTCACACCACTTGCTGCTACTGATCTCGGCATCAAAGACGAATGAAAAGGCAGCCAAAGCGAAATTAATCACGCAATGTCTGTTACGGAATTGTCATCTTGAAACACGAAGGAAAATTAAATACGAGAAGAACATTGCTTTGGAAAGTAATCTCACATCATGGAAGATATACGTTTTTGACAGATCACTCCTAATAACCAGTTTTGGCTGCTTGCTGACATATGGGATTTTACTTGGTACTTTGGGAAGAGATTAACAAATTCCTGAATATAATAAAGATATTAAGTTAATATTAGTTATCGCTAGTTAGATAATTCTTTCTAATTAGAGAATTCTAAGCAGTGTTTTGAAAACTTTGACTCTGGATAAAATCATGAACTAGATTGGAATGAAATCCTGTCAATTTTGCTTATTTAATCGAGAAATAAAATTCCTTTGTGACTTTTCCTGTTTAAAATTTCCTGTTTAATGTTGTGAAGAATTTTATTACGAAATACAATTAAATTCTTAAATGAAGTTGTTGACACCAAAGAAACCATTCATTTAAATTTGTCTATTAAAGGCCCGACACCTCATCAATTTAAGCCAAAGATTGAAATGTCCCTTTTCAATTTCAGTTCCTGCCTTGCTGAAAATATTTGTAGAATCTCGTAGAGTCTGACAAAAGTGAACTTTGCAAACATTGTCAGAAAGAAATTATTAAACAAATGATAAATACGCGTGCATCATTTTTTACAAAAAAAAAAAAATTATGCCCTAAGGAAATGTTTGGAAACTGTTATGCAGATTAAACTTGTCAGAACAATATATTTTGATTGGTTGTGAAACTGTAACTGTACGAGTTGGTTACTTTTTCATGCAACATAAGTTCTCATTTAATGCTATTTCACCCTGCCATTCGACAATTTTGTTCAACTATTCAATAGCAGCTCTACTTTCCAGCGTAATAACGCGATATCAGAAACTTTCATCTCTTTACGGCACTTTTACTTAACTATTAACGTCAATAGGTTTTTGTTCCAATATGTCAAATATATTTAAAGAATTCTCTGCTCTTTTTATTTATTTCTCAATAGTCTTCTACGACATACTGGCATTCCATACGTTACTAGAAACAATATTACCAACTTACTGGATAGTAAGTAACATTTCGAATTTTTTTGAAACAGTTCCTGCTTTCACTTGTCATGTTCTACTGTAATTTAAGAGTCATTTATTGTTAACAATGCTTGATTATAGTATATATTGTCTTTTTTTTTTTTAGAGATCTGTTTTATTGCGAACAATTTAGTTTCGTAGACTCCTCTCAAAAATCATCATGAGATTTTGTTCATTTTCCTCTATTTATACCCATTTTCTTTACAATCCTTGAATATTCTTACCAATTATTTGCCGAGGTTCAGCAAGATGCTGTTGTGTAATAACCCGAGAATCAAACCCGACCAATTTGTAATTTTCTTGCTGTCAATTTAAATAAAAAATTATTATTGGTAATTGAAGAATTTTATAGATTTATATGAAAAACTGAGTAAAGAACATGATACATTTCTTTGTCTAATTTAAATATCATTTTTCAATAACGCGCTAAATTGAATAGAGTATATATGTATATAAGGTGGGCTAAAAGTTCGTAGGCTAGCTTAGAAAAATTCTTTTTTTTTTTAAAAATTTGATTTTATTATTCAATATAGTTGCCTTCATGGGTGATACACCGATTACAGCGGTCATACAATTTTCGATACCATTTTTATAGTACGATTTGTCTTTAGCCTCAAAATAGGCTTCAGTTTCAGCGATTACCACTTCATCGGCGCGAAATTTCTGTCCACCGAGCATTCTCTTGAGGTCTGAGAACAGGAAAAAAAGATCCAGATCTGGAGAATACGGTAGATGCGGAAGCAATTCGAAGCCCAATTCATGCAATTTTGCCATCGTTTTCATTGATTTGTGACACGGTGCATTGTCTTGATGAAACCACTTTCTTCTTCATCAAATGAGGCCGTTTTTCCGCGATTTCTTTTTTCAAAACGCTCCAATAACGCTACGTAATGGTCGCTGTTTATGGTTTTTCTCTTTTTTAAGATAGTCAATGAATATTATACCATGCGTATCCCAAACTATTGATGCCATAACCTTGCCAGGCGACTTTTGTGTCTTTCCACGCTTTGGAGTTGGTTCACTGCGTGCAGTCCAGTCGGCTGACTGTTGATTGGACTCTGGTGTGAAATGATGGAGCCATGTTTCATCCATTGTCACATATCGACGCAAAAATTCGGGTTTATTCCGATTGAACAGCTCCAAACACTGCTTAGAGTCATCAATTCGTTGTTGTTTTTGGTCGATTGGGAGCTCGCGCGGCACCCACTTTGAACAGAGCTTTCGCATATCCAAATATTCATTCCCGATATGTCCAACACGTTCCTTTGATATCTTTAGGGTCTCAGCTATCTCTATCAACTTCACTTTACGGTTATCAGAAATTATTTTGTGGACTTTTTGATGTTTTCGTCGGTAGCAGGTATTAACACACGAAATTTATTTTTATCCATTTTTTCAAACTAACAAAAGTTGCTTCACTAAAAATAGTATAACTCACATACTAATAGTGCAACAGCTGTCAAATTTATACACGTGTCTTTTGAAGGTTAGGGCTAATTAAAAAGATCATAGGATTTAATACTAGTAGCGCCATCTATGTGTCAGCCTACGAACATTTCAGCCCACCTGTTATTTTGATAACTGATATATGATTCAAAGGTGTTGTAAGATACAAAAAGAAGAAGTAATAAACAAAGAATAATTACATTTTATTGACGATATTTGTCGGTAAACAAAAAAGTGAACAATTCATGCACATTACACAAGCAAGCAAAAAAAAAATGTAATTTCTCGGATATTTTTTTTTTTTTTATTTCCAAAGGCAGATTATGAACAGTTGCAGCAAAAAAGAACAACGAAAAAAAAAACCACACATCAACAATAACAAAACATGATGAAACAGAGTTCATTAATCTAACAACAATGCCAAGTTGCAGATCTTTTAGCCACTAAAAAGTGTTACCAGGTGCACCACGGGGAGGTAGACCTTCGGCGCACCCAATTTCTCGATATAAATGAGTTTTAATAAGTGGTATGGTTTCCTCTGACCGAAAGCAATGGTCGCACACCAGCGAGGCATATAATCAATGAAGCTATCAAAGAGGGACTGGGATATTCTCTCCCACTCCTTTAGAAGAGAGCTTTCCAACAACTGAATTATTTCTGGGGGGTGATAAACCATCTCGAAGTGAGTGGAATACACCAGTACCTTCTTTAACCAATGAGGTTATTCACGAATGTTTAATTGCAACTGCGGTTTCGAAACTACTACTAGCACCATCTGTTAGCGATAAAGGATATTACTTACCTATTTCCACTTTTGACCACTAGATATCGTCAAGTGTCACGGTTGTATCGATATATATCAGCGAATTTAGCAATCGTATACTCGCTCAGAGCTCGTACTCGGAGAGTAGCCTAGAAATCATAGATAATGGCAGAAAAATTAAAACGGTTTTGGCCCTTGGTACTTACTGGAGTAAACAGTATGGCCCTTGTTGCCCAAAGTATTCGGAATCATGCAAATATTTCACTTTCATTTTGCATCTAGATCCGACGTCATATGCTGAAGGCATACGATTGGTCATGACGTCGGGCACGGATGTATATATTGATATGTAAATCACGTATTGTTAACTCGATGGTCGGCTGGCTGCAGGTAACATGATTTGATCATAATTAAGTTAAAAACTAAAGTATGGTTTTTGTAAATTTTTTACTTTTATGTCGTAATAAAATTTACTTTCTTAAATTTAAATAAAATGTAGCGATTATTGCTTCTGCTATACTCTACACCGCAGCACTCTGATAAATTTTCCGACAGTGGTTATGGGGCCAGCCAGCTCAGTAGAGTAAAGCAGTTGGATTATAATTTTATATTTTGGACGGGGGCCGCTAGTCAGATTTGACTTTTTGCCTTATATGGATCCTACTAGAACGGAGCATTTCCCGTTGCTCAATCAAAGAAAGGAAAGAAAATATGAGGTTTCTACTAATGGACCGTGGCTGTTGGTCCTTTATCGAGCCGAAATTAGAGGAGACCTCGACTCGTCGTGAAAGATCGGAATATAAACAACGACAAGATCGTGCTTTTTCTGCTATTTACTACGGCATGGATGATCAGCACAAGACTTTATTGTCAAGCTTAAAAGATGCAGTTGAAGCGTGGAAGTTACTTCAAGAACAATTAGAGCCAAAGTCAAGGGCTTCTGTGATTGGACGAGTTTTTTCAAATAAAATTTGATGCCAAGAAGGACACTATTGCTATAGCAAGAATCCGTAAACATGCCAAGCGTTTAATGGATGCTGGACACCCTTTCGAAGATATGTACCCTACGTTTTAATCGACGAAGACGCTCCCACCTGACTTTCAAGGTATAGTACAATTTTGTATAAATGGCCTGATAAAAAAATTTTAAGTTAAATAAAATTGAAATGGAATTAATTGCAGAAGAGAATAGTGTTGGACAGCTTAAAATTTATATGAATAAAGTTGAAATAGCTAATAGTGTTGATGCCTTTGTAATTAACCATAAAATTAACAAAGTTTCTGATAATTCAAGAGTTTATGATTGCAAGAATAAATCTAAATTTAAAAATTGAAATTGGCCCTTGTTATGTATGTAAAAAGATGGGTAATTTAAAACGGGATTGTAAATATCTTGACTCTAATATTTAAAGTTAAATACCTTTAATGTAAAGGACAATAATGATTATGTATTTAATGATCGTAATAAACATGAAAGTTTAGTTACAGAAATTAATATAAATGATTTAACTGATAAATTTAATTGGTTTATTGATACTGCTGCTTCCCAACATTTTTGCAACAATGCTAATTTGTTTACTAATCTACCAAGTACTGTTGCTAAATTTGTCTTTAGCAGTTGGTGGTTTAGAAAGTCCTATAGAAGGTATTGGTACAGTGAAATTTTATGTGAATGGTACAAAGAATTGTATTATTTTAGAAAATGTAATGTATTCTCCTAAATTGAGACTCGATTTATTATCGGCTTCTATTCTCGAACAATTAAATTGTAGTTTTATGTTCAGATGGAATACTATGGTTCTTTGCACTAAACGGCAATGAGTTATTTTTTGGCAAAAGATGCAACTGTCTGTATTTCTTAACCTGAATATGACTTTAGGAATTTATATAAAAAATGCTGAAATTTCAAATGTTAGAGATAAACACGCATCATTCTGGAGAAGTTATGCTTTGGCATAAAAGATTTTGTCATGTAAATTTTGATTGTTTGATTAAGACTAGCAAAGTTTCTGCTGTAAATGGTTTACCAAATTTTAAAAATGAGAAATTAAATTGTGAAAACTGTAAATTAGCTAAATCTAAACAAATTTCGTTTAAACCTATTGGTCGAATAAGAAGTACTAAACCATTACGATAGTTACACATGGATGTATGTGGTTCATTACCAGTAGAATCTCGTGGTGGAGCCAAATATTTCTTGTCGATTACTGATGATTTTTTTCAGAATGGTGATCTATTTTCCTCTTAAAGTCCCAAGTTTTTGAATGTTTTAAAACTTTTCAAGCTAATGCTGAACGTGTTTTGAATCGTAAAATTATAAGTGTGCGTTGTGATAATGGCATGGAATTTTGTCGCAATAAATTTTCAAAATACTCAAATGATCAGGGAATTAGTTGTGAAAAAACAAATACTTATTCACCGGAGCAAAATGGCGTATCCGAACTTTTTAATTTAGCAGCCATGGATTGTGTAAAAGCTATGCTTAATGATAGCGGTGTTGATAAATGTTTTTGGGCAGAGGCATTGATATGTTTTTCTTATGTTAAAAATTGATTTAAATTGATGGCATATTCTAACTCCATATGAACTTTATTTTGGTCCTAAGCCGAATGTGTCGTATTTTAGAATATTTGGATGCCATGTATATGAAGGAACACCTAAGCAACTGAGAAATAAATTAGATTTACGTTCCAAGCACGGGATAATGCTAGGTTATGCTCGATCAACTAGAGGATACCGTATTTGGTTACTCGAGGAACAAAAACTAATTGAAACTTGCAATGTATGTTTTGATGAATCTAAACGACTAGCAAATGGAAATTTTTAATTTTACTAATTTAAACAATAAAACTAAAAATTGGACAGAATTCGGAGTAAATGAGCCTCTTACCTCATATGATTATGATTCAAATAGGCCTGAAAAGACTACAATCAGCGATAATTTAGATAAATCAGTCCCTGATACGAGTTCATCTAAATTAAGGCCATGTAGTTCAATTCCTTTTTACAGAGACACTGTTTTACGTAAAAGTGAAGGGTGATACGATGTTTACTATCGAGTTAAAGGACAAAAGTAAGACCTACGATCTTAGAATGACGCAGAGAAATATTGTAAGGACAATAACATACAATAAGACCCAAATTTTTTTTTTGACTTTAATTCTACCGTAGAACATCTAGCAAATCGTCCAGAAGCGTCTAATATTGAAATTTAAGTTCCCCAACACTTTAGAGTCCCCAGTCAGATAAATGGCAAGAGGCAATGACTGATGAGATTGAAGGATAGAGAAGCATGGGTACTATTAAAAAAAAAAAAACTTCTAAGGTAATTGGATGCAGACGGGTCTACACTCTTAAAAAGAACGAAAAAGGTGTAGTTTGTAGATATAATTCTAGGTTACTTACCCAAGGACATAACCAAAGAAAAGGTTAAATATATGAGGAGACCTTTAGCTCAGTTGTAAACTTTTCAATTATTAAAATGTTTGTACTTGCGTATTAACGCCACCGCAGCACAAGTTGCGCCAATAAAGAGCTGCCAATGCGCCAAAATAGAGACTGTTTTGAATCTATGTTGAACTCTATATCGGCCCATTTTCCACCGAAATCCGATTGTTTTTAAATAAAGTGTTTTGATTTTAAATAAGTGTTTTATATATTTTATGATTTGTCACAAAATTTTAAGTGTAGATTGGCGCCACTTAAAAACCGCCAAATCTGTAACTGCGGTGGCGTTAATACGTAAGTACCGAATGTTTTTGTAATATTTGTTTGTATATTACAATGGACTCGCTGCCAGCTTAATATAAAATGTGCTTATTTGTATGCTAATCTTAAAGAGTGTATTTATATTAAGCAGCCACAGGGATTTATAGACCCAATTAAGACTTATATGGACTTCTTTAAATAACAAATATATGGTTTACATCAAAGTGGACGAGAATGGTATTATGAATTTGATAACATTCTGGAAAATTTAAATTTCACTAAACTTGATTGGTGTATGTTTTAACTTGTTTCATAGATCGGTTTTCGACGCTACTGGTAAATCACTGCCAACACGCAGATGGGAATATTTCGTTTGAGGTATGCGTAATATTATTTCTCTATAAACATTTTTTATTAATTCTGTTTTAAGTGCCAATTTAAAATCCTGTAAAAATCCTAAATTTAAAGTGTAATTGTATATTAGTATTCATTAAAAGTAAATTAGTTTGTTTTTAGTATTAATTTTCGTATTTATTTTAATTGTTTTTATAAATGTTAAATTATTTGGCCATCCTGCGAGTATACGCAGACTAACGGCATCATTTCTATGTCGGTTCTAACAGTGTAATTGTGTATACGTTTATAAAAGGTGTGTTTTGTTATTGTATGTAGATGGTATTGTCGTCTTCAGCAAGACTCAAAGAGACATCGATAATGTTGTTTCCTTATTGCAAAATAAATTTGATATTAAAATTTTGGATAAAATTCAGAAGTTGTTGGGTATCGAATTTTGTAATATTAAATGGTCAATATTTCATACATCAAGAACAATATATAGATAAAATTTGTAGGATATTTTTAAAATTTAAATATCCCCATGCATCACTACCAATGCCAAGGGAGTTGTTTTTATCGAAATGACTGTCCTTGAAATGACGTCGATTTAATGGAGATGAGCAAATTTCACTATAGAAATCTTTTGGGATGCATATCTTTTATTGCTGCTAGAACAAAACCCGATTTAAGTCAATGTGTTGTCACTGTCAATGTATGTGTTATCTCAATTTCAAGAATCACCAGGAATAAAGCATTGGAACATTCTATTAAAATTATTGGGCCATGTTAATGATACTAAAAGTTTAATGTTAACTATAAATTTTCAACTCGAGATAAATTTAACTTATTATTCGGATTTTGCATCTAATAGGAGGATGGAATCTCGGTAAGAGGAATGATTCTAATGATAGATAACGTTCCAATTTCTTGGCGTACTTTTAAACATAAATGTGTGAGCTTGTCTACTATGGAAGCTGAATATATATCATTATCTGACACTGCAAAAGAGGCGGTTTGGATTCAAAATATAATAAATGAATGTAAGATATTAGACGTCAAAATTTTCAAGCCAACCGGTAATATATTGTGACAATCAAGCTGCAATAAACTTTTCACACTCATCAGTAGAAAATCATAGGACTAAACATATAGATATTAGTTTTCTTTCTTTTTTTTTTTTTTTTTTTAAAGAAATTTGGTAGAAAAGAATGTCTTGAATTAAATTTTGTCATAGTAAAACTAATTTGTCTGATATATTTACCAAGCCTTTAACTAAAGAAATGGTCAAGAAGTTTTGCAATGAAATGTATATGCAATAAATGTATAAATATATAGAAATTTTGGAGTAAATGTATTTATGTATGTTGTACTTGTATTTTTGTTTTTGTAAACAAATAATTTGCAGGGGGGCGATTGTTGCCCAAAGTGTTGGGAATCATGCTAATATTTCTCTTTTTGTTTTGCATCAGGATCCGACGTCATATACTAAAGGCATACGATTAGTCATGACGTCGGACACGGATATACATATTGATATGTAAATCAAGTATTGTTAGCTCGATGGTCGGTTGGTTGCAGGTAATATAATTTGATCATAATTAAGTTAAAATGTAAAGTATGGTTTTTGTAAATTTTTACTTTTTACCTTTATGTCGTAATAAAATTTACTTTCTTAAATTTAATTAAAATGTAGTGGTTATTGCTTCTACTATACTCTATACCGCGGCACTCGGCTAAATTTTCCGACAGCCCTAAGGCTGGAAAGTTTGGAGACCCCTGATCTAGTATGTTTTAAATATTACTACCTCAAACACTACTACCACTCATAAGAAGTAGTGGGCTCATCGCTTTTTGTCTAAAAGTCTTGCTTGCTTACAACATCCGTCAATTTTGTTTTATTCTTTATGTTTAGAAGACTTATTTTTCTCTCAAAGTCTTGAATCTTTTTTCCCCTGGATATTTAGATGGTTTTTAGATGGCTGTTTTATAAAATTGATTCTTATTAAGCTTCCATTGCAAAAAAAATAAAGTCCACAGTGTATTATATGTAGCACACTCTCAATTTTTAAGGGCTTTTTTTCAGTTTACAGACCATATACTAAAGGTAAGTATAGTGCATTTAAATTTTTTTTAAGGACGATCAAATTAAATTAAAAATAACTAAGAGATTATATAAAATACACATTTTTATTATAATCGTAAATATTTAGTTTGAAAAATGTAATATTGATTTTTCATTTTTATATTAAAATCACTTATTGCTCTTTTGAATTTTCAGAATTATCGCAAGTACCGAATATTCGATATCGTTTTTGCAGAGAAACTTTTAAAAGTTAGCTTAATAAAATAATTAAATTGGAAGTAAATTGTTACTAAAAGAAGAATGAATACGTATTCCGTACCGCCTGTTCAAGTTATCTGCCTTTCAGAAACGGTTATTCTTGTATTCAGTAGAACAGATATCGGAAAGTGGCTTCATAACTTAGGACATCATTTCGTTCATCCTCATAGACACTTGGATTACATAGAAAAGAGAGGAAAGGAATTGGCATCAGCTTTATCAATACCTGTCAGAGTGAAAAACACATTGATTGATGTGCTTCGGTATATGGCGACAGAAATCTTTGGTACATAAAACATAGGTATCTTATATGTGAGGATTTTGATGTATTGAATTCCTTCCATTGGAGATCAGATGGCACCATTGACAAATTATAAACTGCCTAAGTATTGGCACAAAGACAAGATGCAGATAGTGTTTCACGCCTTAAAATAGCAAGCAACTATCGCCTGACAGCTGATTTGTATAGGTTAATTGATGAATCTGCGAATACCTGCATTCCCAGAGGACAGTCCATCTTTTGGTCAGCAAACGTGCCTACAATTCTTCCTCAAACAGCAACTTTGACCAAACGTTGATGATTGAGGGCAATTGTGACAATGTGACAGAAAAGATCTGATACAAGTTACACAGAGAAATGCACCAAACTCTTGAGTCTTGCATGTTTGCTTGTCACAAGCTGATAAAATTGTTTTTTGCTATTGCAAATTTGTAAATAGTAGGGTGCTGTTTTTTTGCATACAATTGTATTTCTATATATGATGAATTTTATGAAATGGTTTCTCCAGAGAATTTGAAAGCACTTAAGCAGACTTTGATTTTGTACTCTTATTAAAGTGTATGCATGTTGGATTTTGGAGTTAATTTCAGAATATTTAAAAATGAAAATAAAGAATCTATTTTACAAATGATTGATCATTACAGCTGTCTTTTTAAAAACATTTTATTGCTATTTTGATTAAAAAAAAACCCATTACATTTATATTGTATTTTATTATTATACATTACATATATTTATATATATTTTATTTTATATATTTTACTATATTGTATTAAGTTTTATACTTAAAATGAAAACATTTTGTTATTCATATTAATAATTCCTGTCGTTGTAAGAATAAAATCGTTTTAATATTTATTAAGTAAGAAAAATATTTGAGTAACGGTTATAATTTCTTACTATCAATTTAGTTATAAGATTATTTCCTATATTAAGAAAAAAATTTAGTATAAATATTTTCCTTTATACTAAAAATGTATTATTATTTTGGAAATTCTTTTAATTAACATAGATAAATATTACTTTAAAACAATTTTATCTTATTATAGTAAATTAATTTAAAACATCACAATTAGTTCATATTTACTAGGAATATCAGGCGTATATTACTATACTTTAAGTATTTTAAATTAGTCATTGATTTAGATTAAAATTTCTTCTATATTTTATTATAGTAATTTTTGGTATATTTTGTAGTATGTAATGTTTGTAAGCGATACAAATGAGTTACTGTTTTAAACAATAATTCCGTTTTATATATAAAAAAGACATTCTCAAACAATCACTTTGTCACTATAAATTTATACTCTTGACCAAAGTTTATGACAAAGTTCCAATACAGATTATGGTCTTTTTTCAATATAAAATAAATTAATATGTAAATTAGCAAAACTTTAAAAATATTTATGAAATAACCAATTTGATTAAATAAGGAAATAAAAAAAAATGCCTTCACGGATAAGAAAAGCTTAAATATGAACATTTGTATGATAGCTGAACTACAAACATTTTATGAAATACGTGTGGTTTTTTATTTCATTACTTTTTATTGAAAAATGTATTCATCAAGATTATAACTACATTACAAAATTAAGTTCCTGAGTAATTCAGGAAACAAAGAATGCCATCTGATAACTACTGTTGTTTTTATATTGTTTTTTTTTTTCCCTCCACAGCGTTAACAATTTGTATGATAATAGTACTTGCTACATGTAAATTTTCGTGTGCTTCATAAAAACAAGTAATATGAAAAAAAAAAAATTTTAAAGTCAATTCCTACTTTTTTTTCTATATTGCAGAAAAGTCCTTTATAAATAATTTTTATTTTTTAAGTTTATCTGGAGCCATCTATTGGTAAATACATGCAACTTAAAACTAAAAAAAATATATATAATTAATTAAATTTAATGAATGAATTAATATTTGAAAAAACTGTATTGACATCAAGTGTCATCCACTACAAGTTAAAAAAATGTATTTGAAATTCAGTGGATGAATAAAAAGTATTTTGTTAACGATTGAAAATTTGAAAAGATATATATATATATATAGGGAGAGTGTGAGCTAATAGAAGGAATTGAAAAATGATAATTCATATCGAATATATTAAAGATCTGAATCGCACACAAAAACGAAAAAAAAAAAAAAACTGTAATTCAATGGACAAACAATTAAAAGGTGAATGGTGAAATCAACTCGGATAGATAAAAAAAAAAAAAAAAAAAAAAAAAAAAACACCTAGCTCGTAAAATTTGCAAAGGTCCCGAGAATATCTCTAATATCATGTAAATAGCTTATAAAAAATAGGTACTCCTAGGAGATTATAAACTGTTATTTCTGCTCTACTCTAGATGATACATATATAGTAAAGCCATGTCCGATATTTGAAGTATATTCGAATTTTAATGTTAATAACTGGGAATGTTTGTCTTGATTGTTTTACACAGAAGATCGGAATAGACATATTTGAATCTACTACTTATTTCCTACACACACACACACACACACACACACACACACACACACACACACACACACACACACACACACACACACACATATATATATACTAGGTGGGCTGAAACGTTCGTAGGCTAGCATAGAAAAATTCTTTTTTTTTTTAGATAGAATTTGATTTTATTAGTCAATATAGTTGCCTTCGAGGGCGATACAACGATTATAGCGGTCATACAATTCTTCGATACCATTTTTATAGTACGATTTGTCTTTAGCCTCAGGCTTCAGTTTCGGTGATTACCTCTTCATCGGCGCGAAATTTCTGTCCGGCGAGCATCCTCTTGAGGTCTGAGAACAGGAAAAGTCCCTGGGGCCAGATCTGGAGAATACGGTGGATGCGGAAGCAATTCGAAGCCCAATTCTTGCAATTTTGCCATCGTTTTTATTGATTTGTGACACGGTGCATTGTCTTGATGAAACAGCACTTTCTTCTTCAAATGAGGCGTTTTTCCGCGATTTCGTCTTTCAAACGCTCCAATAACGCTACGTAATGGTCGCTGTTTATGGTTTTTCTCTTTTTAAGATAGTCAATGAATATTATACCATGCGTATCCCAAACTATTGATGCCATAACCTTGCCAGGCGACTTTTGTGTCTTTCCACGCTTTGGAGTTGGTTCATCGCGTGCAGTCCAGTCGGCTGACTGTCGATTGACTCCGGTGTGAAATGATGCAGCCATGTTTCATCCATTGTCACATATCGACGCAGAAATTCAGGTTTATTACGATTGAACAGCTCCAAACACTGCTTAGAGTCATCAATTCGTTGTTGTTTTTGGTCGATTGGGAGCTCGCGCGGCACCCACTTTGAACAGAGCTTTCGCACATCCAAATATTCATTCACGATATGTCCAACACGTTCCTTTGATATCGTTAGGGTCTCATCTATCTCAATCAACTTCACTTTACGGTTGTCAGAATTTATTTTGTGGACTTTTTGATGGACTTTTTTGTGACTTTTCGATAACAGCCTCTTTGGGGCGTCCACTGAGTGCATCGTCCTCGGTGCTCATTTCGCCTCGTTTGAATTTAGCAAACCACTTCTCCACGGCTGATTTTCCTGGTGCAAAGTCCGAATAATGTTTATCAAGCCAAGCCTTGGCTTCATTAGTATTTTTTTTCGCCAAAACGCAATGCTTTATTAACACACGAAATTACATTTTATCCATTTTTTCAAACTAACAAAAGTTGCTTCCCTAAAATGCGGTAACGTAATCATACGTACATGTAATAATGCATACGTATAAAGAAAACGTATGCGTATACAAGAAAATATTCATGGTTCAATATATTATGTAAATTATAATTGTTATTAAATTCTATTGCAAATCAACTGGAAAATAAGTAAAAAAAAAAAACCTCAAAAGAACCTTAAGTACATTTAGGAATAAAAAGTAGAGGACAGTTTTCATGCTCTACAGTAGCTATAAGATATCCCTCGGAATGTTAACATACTTATAGTTTTTGCTATAATATTAATAAATACATGTATATATGTGTATAATAATAAATACATGCAGTATAAAAATACATGTAGTATAATATTAATAATAAGTTTACTTATATAGTCAAGTGACTCAGATGACTGACAATAAAAGAATCGTATTCACAAAACTGTCTTCTTTTTATGGAATATTAATTGGAAGATTAAACGATTAACGTATTCGATAACCAATCGAAAAATAAAAGACAAAATTTAAAAGAAATTCAGATAATTTAAGTAATTTAATAATTATATGAGCGCGGATGATTTAAAGCAGTCACAAAGGATTTGACATTAAATTATATTTTTTACAATGGTGAATACAATCACATGTCTACTGGTGCTATATGCATTGATTTCTGTTCTGCATAACTGTTGATGAAACGTCACGCAAAGAATCTAATTTCCCATCAACGCACGGAACCTTTGTTTATGTTGTCATAGAAACAAAAACACGCAGTTTTTGATCTTCAATGTCCATAAGAGAATATTTGTCTATACTAGAAATAATTTGAAATGGGATTGGATAGTAAAAATGGCAGTCAGTTTGTAAACTCCCAACACGAAACGATTGACACTCACACTCAACTGCAGATCCAAAGTGGTGAACATTTTTCTGGTTCCATATTTTAGGATTTTCGACATAATATTTTTATATACACCTTTTTTAAAATTCAAATTAAACAGAAGTTCAAAAATAATCGGACGAATCAGTTTCGATGATATTGTTTTACATATGTGAGGTTCATCCATTATGGTAAAAATTGATTAAATGTGATGTGCTTTGTGTCCTTCCTTTCATAACACGGATGAAAAGATTATTATTTGTTGTAAATTACAGTTTGAAAAAAATACTGTGGACAGTTTTAACTTAAAAATGTTTTTGTATAAGAGTTGTCAATTGTATTGAAATGACCTTTTGAAGATTTATGTGGCCAAACCTTGAAAACAACTTAGTTGATGAAAAATTATTTAGCAGTTAGAATTTCATTTTGCATTAAACTTTTTTATTTTTATCAAGAACAAAGAGTAGATTGTATTCTCATTACAAGAAGGCATTAGAGAAATACCTTAATATTATATTGTCTTGATAGATCAATACAATTGTTATCATAAATAAGATGAAATGTAGCTTTAGTTTATGTCAGCCTGTGAATTGTGCGTGTTCTTATAACAAAAAGGACGATATTAAAGAAGGATTTTAATACTGCACTTAACTGATTGATCAATGAATCTGTGATAAAAAAAAAATGTAAAACAGCAGTAACGATCTATGTGCATCTGAGAAATATAAGCTTTCACTAAAAATAAAAATAAAAAATGTTGGTAATTTAATGTTAAGCTATTTGATAAATCAATGCATCTATGCTAAAAAAATGTGAAAAGAATAAATAGAAGCAGATCCAGTCTATGTGCATCAGAAAATTGTGTATGTTTTCATTAGAAAAGAAAGAACTATAAAACAAGTATTTTGACGTTATACCTATCAGATAGATCAATGCATCTGTGGTAAAGGAAAAAAAAAAAATAGAAAAGGCATTTCCAGGTTATGTGCATCTGTGAATTGGATGCTTTCTAACTGCAGAAGACACCAGAAAAATAACCTAATTTTGCATTCCTTTAATAAATCGATGTCCTTTTTAAGTAATAGCAACAACAACAACAAAATGAAAAGCGGTTCCAGCCTACGTCCATCTGTGTCATTAAGTGACTTGGGTGAAAAACGAGCTTTTGATGTGAAGGTTGGCTATAGGAAGAAGATACCACCACTTGGATCTTCAGACAAAGCACCGAAAGCGCTTTACGTCACCGTATTTCGAAATGGGGATCCTTATTTTCCAGGCACCAAAGTAAGTCTAAGACCTGGAAAACATTTCTTGAACCTCTCTGGATTCTGCGACTATCTCAGTCAGCGAATGAAAATTCCGCAGGGTGTTAGATACATATATGACATAAATGGTCGTTTGATAACTGAATTGAAGGATCTTGAAGATGGAGGATCATACGTTGCATCTGGTGTCAAAACGTTCAAAGATGCTGGTTATGGGAAACTTGTCAGGCTGCATACCACTCAGAAACCTAATGCAGCCCCTTTGCGTCCTGATGATATGCTTTTGTTCAGGTTTGTTGATATATTTGAAATCTCCAAATATTAAATCCATGTTTTTACTTGGTACTGTATTTTACCTGTTCTCGCAATTCCATTTTTTTGCCTTTTAATCATTCCAAATCACTCATTCGATCACTGTAAAAATTTTATTTTGTGTCTCTAAATCATTTTAAAAATGTAAATATTTAAGAAGTACTTGGTAATGAGCATATCAGAAAAAAAAAATTAAAAATAATTAAATATAAATATAGATTAAAATATTATATTATATTTACAATATATAAATATAATATTATATTATATTTACAATATATATATATATATATATATATATATATATATATATATATATATATATATTGTAAATTGCAACAAGATGATTTTTAATTGATAAATTTCAAACAATTTTTAATACAAAATGATTAAGTACATGAACAACATATGCATTTTATGAAAAACAGTAATTAAATTTTTGCTGTTCTGAAAGTGTTTTTATCTAAAAGAATAGTTATGATTTATTGTGGTGAAACTGCACGGTTACATTTTTTAAAATTTCAATAATATCATCGCATTAGTATCTGCTTTGATTTTCACTTGTAAAAAC
The DNA here is from genome assembly GCA_021605095.1 of Caerostris extrusa. Classification (NCBI taxonomy): domain Eukaryota; kingdom Metazoa; phylum Arthropoda; class Arachnida; order Araneae; family Araneidae; genus Caerostris; species Caerostris extrusa. Next base: position 19,225 of record BPLR01009386.1, on the reverse strand, counting down.
TTTTATTTCACTAGTGTTGTTAGAAAATAAGCATTTATGATTAGTATTATTCCCTAAAAGTAGTTCCCTATCCATGCTCAACAAATAAATATCCTATTACCATGAGATGTGACTTTGACACTCAGTTGGTTACAATTTAATTTATTTTTACATTTACATTTATTTGAATTTTATAGTATATCTTCTTAAGTATCTGCTTTGATATTTATGTGGTATACCTAGATGCCAGGTATCACACTTATTTCTATACTCAATTCACTTTTAATGAGAGAAAGTATTCATTTACGATTTATTAAAAAACAATTACTTACCATACTTAACAAGTAGCTATTGTATCACCAAGGAATGTGTCTTTGGCACCCAATTGAATTACAATTTAGAATCATCAAGCGATGGGTTTGACACCTGCAATGGCATTCACTCTTCAAATTGTTAACACATTTTGTTTTCTCTACAGTGCACATCGTACAAATTAACTTAGAAATTACTTATCGTACAAATTAACGTCTTTAGAAAAACATAAAAGACATAAAAGACATACATAACACATTCAAAAGACATAACACATACCGGATCATTAAATTGGGACATAAACAATGACATAACTTTATGATTGATACTAAATGTCTTAATAAGACATTCCTCTAATGTTTTATTCTTATTGACACCATGATGTTCTTAATGTTTTAAGTAAATAAGACAAGTAAATAAATAAGATAAGTAAATATTCTTAATTATAATAATCTTTTATGATTAGTATCATTCACAAATATATATTGCATTGCTACAAGATGTACCTTTCACGGCCAGCAGAGTTTCGCATTTTTTTTTACTTGGTGTGGCCCTTACAAAACTTCAAATAACACATTTTTGTTCTTTAAACCTGGACATAACAGAAAACATAATTTCCTGATTTATATCTGAATGTCCATTAAGATGTTCATTAATTCCTATATATTGATATGATTGCTCCTTATTCTTCGTATGATATTTTTAATATTGTAAGAAAACCAGTAATATAAAAAAAAGTTTTAAAGTCAATTCCTACTTTTTTTTTCACTCTATTTCAGAAAGTCCTTTATAAATAATTTTCATTCATTTTTTAAGTTGATCTGGTGCCCTCTATTGGTAGATATATGCAGCTTAAATCTAAAAAAAAAATTAAAAATTAATTAATTAATATTTGAAAAAACTGTATTAAAATCAGTGTCATCCCCTACAAGTTAAAAAAGAAATGCATTTGAACTTGAGTGGATGAATAAAAAGTATTTTATTACCGATTGAAAATTGGAACTAGATATATATAGGGAGAGTGTGAGCTAATAGAAGGAATTGAATGAGCATTTATGGTTAACATTATTCAATAAAAACAATTATCCGTCCATGCTTAACAAGTAAATATCTTATCACCACGAGATGCCAGTTTGACACCCATATGATTTACATTACATATTTTATTTGGTGTGATGCGTAAGGGTAGTCCTTAAATAACACATTCTGGATCATTAAATCCAGACTTAATCAGTAGCATAATTGATACCTCAATGTCTTATTACTTTAGATACCACAAGCATGATTAAAGTAGTGACATTTCTTATCTTTTCGGGAAAGGACGAATTATAGAAAATCTTAGTTCTTTGGCAGCGGTAGTCTCTGTCCTGTTGAATATTTGTTCATTCTAAATAAATTTGATCTAATGCAAAAATTATAATTGTTTCAGTGATTTGTTAAATATGAAAAATAACAAGTAATATAAAAAAAGTCAATTCCTACTTTTTTTTTCTTTATATTGCAGAAATTCCTTTATAAATAATTTTCATTCATTTTTTTTAAATTTATCTGGCCACATCTATTGGTAGACACATGCAACGTAAATCTAAAAAAAACTAAAATTAATTAATTAAATTTAATTACTGTATTTAATGTATTACTGTAAAAAACTGTATTAACATTAAGTTCAGAAAAATGCATTTGAAGAGTGGATGAATAAAAAGTATTTTATTAACGATTAAAAATTTGAACAAGATATATATAGAGAGAGTGTGAGCAAATAGAAGGAATTGAAAAAAAACATGCAAGCTAATTATTAATTTTTTTATTTCCCTTTCAGCTGTAGAATGATTTTATCAAGACTTGGTTAGCAAAATAAATGTTAGTTTTCATTCAGTTTCGAATTTTTGAAATAAAAAAAAAAAAAGTTGAAAATTTCAGCATCAAATATTACTTTAATAGATGTAATTTTTAAATTTTGTAATAAATCTGTTGACATAAATATCTATGGAATATATAAATGATATGTTAAGTCAACTTTATATACAGTAGAACCTCTGTAAGTCGAACTTCAAAGGGGATGCCAAATAATTCCAGTTATAGAGTTTTCGACTTATGGAGGATTTCGATTTACGCGGATTTTGTAAGGAAACATTCGACTTGTAGAGGTTTAGATTTTTTCTAACTTATTTTGAGTTAGAGAGGTAAAATAAATAAAAATTCAAATTACAGAGGTAATAAACATGTTTATTTGTTAGAGTTCAAATGAAATCAATAGCAATAATAAGAATTATAATAAGAATATTTCATAGAATTGGTTATTCCATTTACTGTATACGCATACATTGTTTTCTAAGAAACAATGACGTTCATTGTCGGCAAATCTTTAAAATCGGTAACTTATTTTTCTTCGAGCTATAAGAGGTACTTAGTTTCAAATGATCGAGTTGTAAAATCAAACATTGCTAATGTTCGAGATACAGAGGTTCAATTTTTTTTTTTCGAGTTACGGAGGGAAAATATATACCAAAATGGCTTGTGGGGATTGACTAATTATTTCGACATATAGAGGTTTGAACTTTCGAGTAATGGAGGTTTGGGGCTTGAAAGGAAGGGAACAAAACTTTTTTTCGAGTTTTGGAGGTTTTCGACTTATCGAGGTTCGACTTAAAGAGGTTCTACTGTAGTTTTGATAGGCATCCCAAAGGGATATTAGGACGACCTTGAATTGTTGTAACATGCAGTAATTATGAGAGACGTATTAAAATAATATGCAATCGCAATATGTGTTACACATATATTAAAGTTATTAAACACTTGCTTGTAAATTGCGGAAGATTAATTAAGAGGAATTTATTTATCTCATAGACAACCTCATCACGAAAGTCTAGAAGGACTATCCCTTCCTGGTTCGAAAGAAAGCTGCCTAGTAACTGTAGTTAACAAAAAGGAGCCTGCTAAACGTAGTAGAGTACTGCTCAACCTCAGAACGAGACAGATATGGGAAGACGTCTTGAAAGATATGGGACAGTCCATAGGAATGAGGAAAGTTTCTCGAATGCTAACACCTTGGGGAGAGGAGGTAAGTAAAGCATCATCAATATCATTATCGAGGGCCTGAATTGCCAGCTCTGGCACTCGGTACCACAGGTTTCGGGTTCAAGTCCCGGCGGTGCCATGGTTGTTTGTAGTGGTTGGGAATCCACTTTAAAAAGTAGGTCCCGGTCTAATCGGATCGTAGAGCGGTGCGGGGGCATTGTTACGCCGCGTCCGGGGCTTATCTTCAAGTTACATGCGCCCCCTGGGTACTGCAAAGTGAGTAACATCTGTGCTGCGCTTGCCTTAAGGCATCCAAGACCAAGCTGTCTTTATAAGTATTTGCCAGCTGCATTAGGAAAAAAAAAATATTATTATCATCAAATTTAAAAATGCAGATGTGCGTCGGAAGGGTCTAACGGCTTCTAAACTAATGGGTTTTGTTCGAAAATCGACAAGTGATGCAGAACCCAAAACTTTCCTATACATGCCGAGGATGGGAACAATAAATACGCTCGACTCGCGGTACAGTGGCAATATGAGCAACTAGCGTGTAAGAGGGATGATAAGGTTCGAATCAGCTGGTAGATTGTTGTAATCACTACTTTCGAAAATGACGACGATTTTGACAATAGAGAGTTTTTGCTTACCGTATTTTGGACGTCCGTTATTTTTTCTCCCTAGCGCGCATGCTCATTTATTACAGATACGCACACGCAATTTCCTATGAGCATGCGCGCTATAACGGACGTCCCGGTATGTAAAAACTAGAGTTTTTGCAGTAACTGTTTTTGCAGTTTGTCTGTAAAGTATCTCCCATTAAAAGCTTTTCTACGAGGTTTTCCCATACGATACGCAAATTCGGGGGAAGTTCCCCTAAAAGTACTTCCGGAAGGCACTGCCCTTCTTCAATGTCACAGAGGCAAATCAGACTTCTAACTAAGGGTCCTCCATCACAACAGAAGCTAATCTCCTTTCCGTCTTTCCATAAGACCCCACAGGGTTTTGGACTTGGTCTGGATGTTGCTGTCTACTAAGTGGGATAAAAAAATATTTCTCAAAATAAAGTGTCACCGTAATTTAAAACATGTTTCCCAATTGTATATTACGGGGCTTGAATGATCGAGTGTCTAGTACTCGGTGTCACAGGTTTCGGGTTCAGTACCGGCTGTGAAATGGATGTTTGTAGTGGTTCGGAATCCATTTTAAGCGTAGGTCCCAGCCTCATATAACTGTAGAGCTTCACGGAACATAGTCAAACTTCTCTCACCCACATCATTCCCAAACTGTATAGGGACAACTCTGCTCTAGGCACAGTGATGGGGTGTGGTGTAGTAGTAGTAGATTGTATATTTCAGCAAATGACATTGTAATGTTATCATATTTTACAACTTGTTTTTCAGAAATATATTGGAAAATAAAAAAAAAAAAATAAAAAAAATTACGTTTCTTAATTAATAGTTTGGTTTGTCGCTCTACGGTCATCTTATGCACACTTTAGGCCAAACAGACCGGGACCTACAGTTTAAAAGTGGATTCCGAACCACTGCAAACACCCATGGCGCCGCCGGGACTCGAACCCGAAACCTGTGGTACCAAGCGCCAGAGCCCTAACCACTCAGCCAACAGGCCCTTTTCTTAATGAATAAGTTTTATTGAGTTTTTAAGTTTTCCTTCCAAGTAAATGAATGGACAATGACTTTTATGTTAATTATTATTAAAGATCTTATATATTTTCTTTTCTCAGGTTCGAAGTTTCTCGCATCTCAAAAATGACTTTGGAGACGTCGAAACTTTTTATTTGGATACGAAGTCCAAGAGAAGTGGGCCTCGTCGATCGAACAGTGATTCTAATATCAGAGGTACACAGAAATTAAAAGTAATTCTCTGTCACTTGTAACTAATGTTAAATGAAGTTATTCATTCTTTGTATAAAAAAAATATAAAATATTTTTTAAATAATTCGATCAATAAGTTAGGAAATAAATATTAAAATCAATAAATAATTTTGTTCCAATGTTTTTCTCGTGGTCTAATGCCATCGCTTGCAGCCAGCTTAAAGGAAGACGCATACTCTTCTGATGGTATAGACATTACTTTTAAAAACAAGGAGACTCGATGATAATTTTGAAAGCGTATGTAGGCATCTAACATCGACAGTCAAATTGCTGAATTGGAATTTTATTGGGAATTTTAGAGATCTATTTTAAATTTATTATTTAGAGAAAGTTTAGAGGTCTATTAAATTAATTTTATTTTATAATCGTGCTTTCTCCTACAAACTGGCAGGAGCGCTCCCTGTGGTGTTCAGGAGAAATGGCCTGTTGGCCTCGGGACTCTCATCAAGTCTCATTCACGCGCTCCTGGTGAGAGACGTTTAGTCTATAGTCTTTCATAGCGATAGGAAATATATTCAGCGCCCCCGGAGCATTAGTTGGCCTACAGACGTTCATCGGGCGAGGAAGCCCTGCCCTATCACGCCCGCAGCACTTACCTGAGTATCGGATTTTCGGTTTAGAAGAGGAGTCCTTCGACGAATCTATAATTATCTGTCTTTAACCGTGTTAAATATTGTACATCTCTAATTGTATGGGTATGGGGTTTGCGCATGTGTGAATAAAGCTGTGAGTTTTCCAACCTCTGCCTCCCGTATCTCAACCCAACCACACCCCGTTACAATCTGGCTACCCAACCTGCACACTGCAATTTTTATTTATTATTTAGTGGTCTATTTTTTAACTGGAAATTTTAGAGATTTTCTCACGTATGATACGAAATGTGGGACAATTATCCTTAAATATATCCTTAGAAGACAGTAATTTCCCATAGAGTACATAAAATTGAATAAATGAATTGTTAAATACGTGATTGATGAAAGAAATTGTGTTAATACATTAAATTAGTGCAGTAATTTGTTTTATTTGTTATTTGGAATAATTATGAAAAATAACTTTTAGTTTATTTTATATTATAATCCCTTTAAAAACATTAAAAAATAGCTAATAATTTTTTTCTTTATTTCCAGGTACAGCACTTGGTAGTTCATTAAGAATCAAAATTCCAGATGGAAGGAATAGATGACGTTCAGTTAAATGAGATTCAGCATTGTTTTGAAGATTTTATTTGACAAACTTGTAACGGATACTCATTAGAAAACTGTAATCATTTTAAAACTGAGTAATCATTTTAAAACTAAATATTCATTTTAAAACTGAATATTTATTTTAAAACTGAGTATTTATTTTAAAAATAAATATTCATGAAAAACTGAATTGAAAAAAACTGAAAAAAACTTCACAAAATTGAGTATTCATTAAAAAACAAAGTGTTTATTTTAAAACTAAATATTTATTACAAATCTAAATATTCATTACAAATCTAAATATTCATTTTAAAACTAAATATTCATTTTAAAACTAAATATTCATTTTAAAACTAAATATTCATTTTAAAACTAAATATTCATTTTAAAACTAAATATTTATTTTAAAACTGAATATTCATTATAAAACTGAGTATTCATTAAAAAATTGAGATTATTATAGGCCAAAATCCATATCTGTGTTCAACACACTAAGATAAAAAGAATTAACGAATCTAAAAAAAAATTATCTCTAAAAATTTCAAAAAAGGCTCTTTGCGAGATACAGAAATACATCTGAAATCTTATCTGTGTTTTATCATTTAAAGAATCTAACAGTTTCAGTTGCATTTTCAATAATTTCAGCAGATTCGAAATTTTAAAGTATTGTTCATAATGGCATTTTAAAACGCTTTCTAAGATCGAAAGGAAACCTATTTTCACCAACCAATTCAATTAATCATGTATGTATTTCTAATTTGTAAATAACAGCAATAAAATTGTTTTTATGCTTCTCATTTTGTTGTTCACTTCATCTTTATTTTTGTACTAGAACTTTATAATAAACGCACAAGAAGAAATGTAACAGAATAAGAAATTTAAATATTTATATAATACTTTTTGCATAAAACACTCAAACTACTCATATATAAAAGCATAGTAGCCCTACTTTAAAATTATGAAGAGACAGTAATAGAGATCAATCTTCATTTAACTAACAGGGGAAAAAAAACCCACAAAAAACTAATATAGAATTCAATTTAAAATGAAAAAGTATCTTCCGGTTTCAACACATCAAAATCAGCTATATTAAAACGGGTTTTCACCGGATACTAAAATTTCCCATAGTAGATCGTTTGTCAAAGCTAACTGGAAGCTCAGTATGCAGGAGATCGGACTTCCGGTTAACTGGCGTTCTATATCCGGTGGAAACCCGTGTTACCTCAGATTACAAAATACCAGCACAAAATTCAATCCTAAAATTCGTGAAAGGCAACTTACTGAAGAAGAACTAAGTAAGAAAAATTATTGGACCAAAAAAGAAGGGTTCCTCATTTATATATATATATATATATATATATATTATTTTACATTTTAAAAAATAAATATTGTAAAAAATTATAATTTTTTACTGTGTGACAAAAATTGACAAAGATATTTTATTTCAAAGTTATCACCTTTCTAAGTTTATTGATGGTAGGGACCTGATGGCCAAGTATCTGGCGGTCGGTGTCACAGGTTTAGGGTTCGAGTTCCGGCGGAGCGATGGATGTTGCAGTGGTTTGGAATCCACTTTAAACCGTAGGTTCTGGTCTAATAAGATTGTAGGGCGTTGCGGGGATATTGTTACTCTGCCTCCGCAGCTTATCTTCAAGCTACACCGGGTAATGCTATGTTAGTAACGTCGATGCAGCCCTTGCTTATGGCATTAAATGTATTTGCCAGATGCGCTAGAAAAAAAAGGTTTATCAATGATTGTAACTTGTCTTTCCGAATATTAAGAAAATGATAAAAGATTCTGAAAACAACAGCTTTAATATGTAAATTTACAATAATTATATTTTTTTTGGACATTAAAAAAGGATTTTTTCCCACGCAAGCATTTAATTAGCCTGATTTATTGCCATCGTGTCGATGCCTACAGGGAGCACAAATTTAATCTACTGTTAACGTGCGAGTCATTTTGTTTTGAATTGAGTATTATTGTTCTAAAAACACAAGCATCTTTCATTCAGCACTCCCACAGTTTCGGTTGTGATGAAGCACCCGTAGATAGAAGTCTGGCATGACTCCATGACGCTGCAGAAGGAGGTCAGCGTCTTACGGGAGAATTTTTAGGGAGAATGAATGACTAATGAATGCACCAGGTAGTTTTCGCTGTAAAATGATTTTACGCCAAAATCCTTCACTTCACTCCTTCACCAAGTAAATAAACAAAATAGCTGTCGAAGTTATGTGTCATTGTAAAACGCTATTTCACCACAATTTATGGTCAAACATTGCTATTACGCCAATATTAGTAGCCAAACAGTTATTATGTCAAAAAAATGCTTTAAAGCCAAAGTTTATCGCTTTAACGCCAAATAATATCACTATCTTGCCAAAAATGTAAGCCTTGAAATGCTTTATCGCCAAACTTTTTTAACTTGGGAAAAACAAAATTCGCGTAGTTAATTTTGTTTTTTAAATTGTTTTTATACCAAAAGTTAATGCTTTATCGTCAAATTTTTATCACTAAAAAAATCGTATTTCTTGAATACTTTTAAGCCAAATTATATCGCTTTTACACCAAAATTTAGCACTATTATGCCAAAAAAAATTACGCCAAACTTCTATGTCAATTTAAATCGTTTTATCATCAAAATGTTACCACAATTATGGCAAAATTTCAATGTTTTCTTTTTACGCCACATAATGCCGCTTTAATGCAAAAATATATTATTATTTTGCCAAAATTTTATTCTTAAATTGCTTTTAAGCCGAATTTTATCGTTTTAACGCCAAATTATTAAGTACTATTTTGTTTTGCTAACACACAAAAATGTATTATTTTAATACAAATATTAATCGTTATTAGGATAAAATTACGTCAAAATTATTCGCTAATACACCAATTTTTTTCTATTATGTCAAATAATTTTCATGTTGTTTAAAATGTTGAATTCGAATTATAAAACAATATTAATAAAAAAAAAGGAAGAAAAACTTACATTTTATTGATATATCCTTTGTTGGAGGGGAAAATAGTCTTTTTGTTGCCTCACTGAAGCATATCCTTGCATACAAGAACATCAGAAAACCATAGAAAAATTTAATTCTTCCAACAGCCCTTTTCTTCTGTAAATTAACGTTCTAAAATTAAAAAGTAACATTTTTCGTGCGAATTCAAATAACTGTTGCCACAAAACCTTAACTATGTCAAGAGCATTAAAAAGAAACATCACAAAACAGAACAATTTAATGCGTTTGATCGACGTTTTCGCCGTAAGCTAACGTTCTTCAAAAATAAAAAATAACTTTTTTTTCACTGAATTCAAATAAAAGTTGTTATAAAACCTTTAATTATTAGCATTAGAACCAGCATTAGAAAGAAAATAATTATTTGTTAATCAAATATAAGTATAACAGTATAATATAAATAAATGTATACATAGTCAACTATCAAAGTAAAATAAATAGTCATTATATTGTTCAGATAAAGAAGTTAATTCCTCTAGAGTATTGTAACTCTAAAGAAATTGGCGGAACATTAGCGTTATATTCCGGGTTGCAAGATTGGCGACTTCCTCAGGGGTACAGTAGTTTAAATTTCACCCTCACATTATTATCATTCATCATATATTCGGATAGTTACTGAATTGTATCTTTTATAGTTCCGGCTTAATTTTCCATCTCCTTAAGGGAAAATTGCTTAAAATTGCCCACAATCAAATGCAGATAATTATCAGCAACTATATCAATAGGCAGTGGTAAAAATATAGAATCCTGTACCCTTGTACCAAATACTTCGCCAGGATGCCAAGTAAGCATCGTAATGAATGAGCCAGCTAGTCTTCGCGGTAAAATGATATTACGCCAAAATTCTTCACTGGGATGCCAAAATCGCCGAGTAAACAAACAGTTCTGCTGCTAGTGTCATTACAAAAACACTATTTCGCCAAAATTAATCGCCAAATAATGCTATTACGTCGTCATTAGTTACCAAACAGTTATTACTGTTGAAATCTAGAATACTGTACACCTGAGAAAGTCGCCAATCTTGCAATCAGGAATATTTCGCCAATTTCTTTAGGGTTACAATACTATAGAGGAATTTTTAACTTCTTTTTTTTCGATCAATATAATGACTATTTATTTCTACTTTGATAGTTGCGGTTGTTATAAAATCTTAATTAATTCAACAGCATTAAAAGAAAATAATTATTTGATAATCAAATATAAGTTATTAATAATTTAAAAATCGTTTTTCTTGTTTGTTTCGTATTTTCATGAGTGGCAACATCATAAAAAATGTTTATTTCCTGTATCACGTACTGCAAACATACGTTATAAAAACATTTAAAATAATATAATTTATCGGAATAAATATTTAAAAAAATATATATTTATGTTTTTTATTTACTATAATTGAAAAATTCTGCAAATAACTATCAAAGTAGAAATAAATAGTCATTATATTGTCCTGAAAAAAGTTATGAATTCCTGTAGAGTATTCTAAATCTAAAGAAATTGGCGGAACCTTGGCGAAATATTCCGGGTTACAAGAATAGCGATTTCCTCAGCAGTGCAGTATTCTAGATTTCATCCTAGGCAGTTTTATCATCATCACTTGTAATTCCATCAACAGTTTGTCAATCCTTATTAATTTTTTTAGCAAAGAAAGCATTTTTAGTTTGAGATTCTCTATCCACATTTTTAATAATCAATTTAACTTTGTGGCGTTTAATTAACTTGCAAGAATAGAATAAATCAATAATAAAAAGATGCTATTTAAGTTAATCCGAATAAAAGTATTGGAAATTGCAAAAACAACCATAAAAAGCCGCTTATCCATACTAATATAGGTAAAAATAAATTCACTTTAAATATCTTCTTAACAAAAATTATAATCTCAAGAATACAAAAATATTAAACTCACTCAAAAGAACTTTTCAATAGAATGAATTTTTTTGGAAAGCTATTTTTTTATTGTTACACAACAACAAATGCCATTGTTAACAATGATGGCTAAAGGTTTTATGGTATTGATCTTTGTTTTACTGTACATTATTTTTCAACATTGTTATTCTTTTCCATTGTTTCATTGACAGCAAACAAGAAAAATTTTAATGCGCTATTATATGAGAAAATAAAATTTAAAACTTAGATAGCTTTATGTTATAATTTTTAAATCTCGAAAAAATTGAGTATTACCAAAGAAATACATTAAAAACCTGTTTTAGGATTTCACCAACTAAAAAATGGTGCCAACAAAAATTGTCTGCGGATCACAGTAATTTAAAAATATATATAAACAGGGTGGCCGTATTTTTTTGAAATATTTATAAACATCCTACCATCTTTTATACATAAACAAAAGTTAGACAACTTGATAAATTAGTACCTTAAAATAGGATTTAACCAAAACTATATTTCACAGTAGCTGTCGTTAATAGGAATTTGCAAAACATAGTCATTTACCAAAATATACGCCACCTCTTTATCAGTATATGTATTTATAAGGTTATAACTGCTAACTATATAAAAATTGACAAATTACTAAAATAATAATTAATATTGTAAATAATTATCTTAAATTAAATAAGAGTAAAACAGTTTTTTAAAATATGCATTTTCTATTAGTACTTATAACAATCGCTTATTTTCCTAATTTATGTAACCCAAATAATTGATTTACTGTGGTTTAAACACTTTAAAAAAAAAAAAATCCTTTATCAAAAATCATCCTCTTTCTACAAATTATCAACATATAACTAAAAGAAGTTAATACATGTTTTAGTTTTTAAATGAATGCATATATCCTTTTAAGCAAAAATATACAATTGATTCATGTTATATTAAGAACAAATGTTTTTAAGAAAAATATAAACATATATAAAAACTGAAATTATTGCAAAAAATGTTTAAATATTTAATTACAATTCTTACTTATTTTTTAACACAGATAATGGTTAGTCGCAATTCATCGTTTTATAGATACATACATTAATAAAACAAAATGAGTTAAACAAAAAATTAATTAATAATGTATTATATAAAATATTCACCAATAATTGAAATACCATTTATCATTAATAATTCTGTCATTTAGCAGAGGGAAGACATTTTAATCATTGAAATAAAAATGTCTTAAAAGTAAAAACTGTAATATTCAATAAAATAAAAATTATTAATTTTTTTTACATATTTTTTGCATTATCAGGAATAAAAAAACGTAATTAAAGCATAAAAATATCATTGCCTTAAATAATTTCAATAAAAGTTAGGGCCGGATATGAGTGGGGTCTTGATTCAGTGTTGTTTCAGGGTAGAATTGAATTTTTTTTTTTAAGTAATATAGGAGACGTTTAGCTGTCATATTTGTTAAAATGTCATATTTCTAAAAAAGACAACACTGCACAACTGCAACACATAACACACGGAACACAATTATATAAGAAGTATTTTCGAAATCATCTTAAAAGCCAGTTCTTTTAAGGACTTTGTACCCTCCGTATTATGTGGAACTTTCATTCGATTCTGCATCCTCCCCTTTTTTCTTTCTCCCTCTCCCATTATCAGTTCCAAAATCTAACGGGTGAAAATGAACTGGAAAAGCCCAAAGCCTAGCGTAAGGGGCAACCCGTCCTTGAAAGGAGAGAAACTATCAACCTTGAACTCTTCCGGTCGTCTATATTTTGTTTCGGGAAGACATGGTGGATCCTTACTATTTCAAAAAGAGAATGCAGAGAGACGAAAAAAAAAAATTTTTTTTTTTTCGTAATTTATAGCAATGGAACTCTGGAACAAAATGATAAATTCTAAGGAAAATATTAACCTTAAAGGATTATTTTGTTTCAGTTATGCTAGAACATACAATCCATAAATCTATCCTTCTATGTCTCTCTCTCTCTCTTTATATATATAGTGTGATTATAATTAATGTCCCACCTTCAAAATGCTGTGAAAAAAGAACCACTCGTCACAATGAATTCAAATTTGAACTGGAAGACATTGCACGACATCAAAAAAATTTCCAAAGTGTATTAATAGATGGCGCTGCAAGCGGCATAAAAGAAAGTGAATTCGGCGACAGTGATATTTTAAATCGAAATTACAACGTATTTGGCATGAGTTGCACACTCATGTCATGTTGAGAAACCCACTGTAGTGTTCAATGTGCTTGGTTGTTTCGTTTTTTTTTTTTGACGGAAAATGACGTCCAAGTCATTCAACAGTTGTGACACTACGGCAAGATCATACCAAATTAAATGGGAAAATCGATGTAACTTTTTTGGAACTTCTTTTTGATACCATACCATTTCCCTCTTCTGCAAGTATCTTCAGTTCAAATTTGAACTCATTGTGAAGAATGGTTTTTTTTTACAGCATTTTGAAAGTGGGACTTTAATTATAATCACCTTGTATATAATACAGATAGATAGATATTGATAAATGATATTTCCAGTCACGCAGAAACGTGAAGAGCACTGACCAACGACCTTTTAAAGATTGGAATATTTTTTGCTCCCCCATTCTGGTAATAGTTTGACAACATTAGCACCATTCAAGGTTGATACACCCCTGTTAATGCAAAAGAATAGAACAAAAGATAAAAAAAAAACCGATCTGAAAGGAGGTCAATTAGAATATTTTACTATTATCTCTGAATGCAACAAATTAAAGCTGTCATGTGATTCAATGTTCGCTTCGGTTTCCCGTAGGAACCACGTAAAGAATGTAATGTAAAGCACAAACATTTAGAGATCATAGTCGTCACGAATGTTCCAATCAATTCTTCCAGATACAGATTGGAACAGGCAACAGCCTTCGAACATTTTCCACGAATACCTTGAAATAGTTCATAACAAAACGAACCTATGATTATCTTTTGAGGCAAAATTCAACAGGTAAGCATTGTTCACAATTTAACTATTGTTTATTTAAAGCAATATCAAGTCAATGTAATTTTTTTTACTTAGTAAATAATTCATCACTTATATTCAATTACATTTTGACTTTTATATAACCTAATATATATAAAAATAATAATTGAAAAATATATAATTGGTAATATATTGGTAAAAAATTAATAATTGATTCAAAGAGAAATTAGTACTTAATTATACAAATTATAAAATTTATAAATTATGTTTAATAGTGTAACATTATTTGCTGATTTAAACATTCCTGTATACAAAAAAAAAAAAAAGTGTAAGTATTTGAAGCAATATGAAGTCAGTGTAATTTTTTTACTTTGAAAGTAATTCATTTATAAATTTTGACTTCTATATATAGCCCAATGCATATAAGTAAAAAAATTAATAATTGAATCAAAAAAGAGAAATTAGTTCTTAATTATATAAATTATAACTTTATAAATTATTATTAATTATGCTTAATAATTTAAAATTATATAAAAATTATTTATTGATTTAAACATTCATGCATACAAAAAAAGTATAATTATTTAAAATAATATGAAACAATATGAAGTCAGTGAAATTTTTTTTTCTTACAAAATAATTCATCATTTATATTCAATTAAATTTTGACTTTTTATGTATAACCTCATGTATGTAAGTAAAAATTAATAATTGAATCAAGAGAGAAATTAGATCTTAATTATACAAATTTTAACTTTATAAATTATTACATCATTTATGTTTAATAAACTTAAAATTATTTGCTGATTTAAACATTAATGTATAAAAAAAAAGTTAAGTATTAAAGCAATATGAAGTCAGTGCAATTTTTTACTTAGAAAATAATTCCTCATTTATAAATTTTGACTTCTATATATAACCTAATGTACATATCAGTAAAAAATTAATAATTGAATCAAAAGATAAATTAATTCTTAATTATACAAATTATTATCAATTATGTTTAATAATTTTAAATTATTTGCTGATTTAAACATTCATGTATACAAAAAAAGTGTAAGTATTTAAAGCAATATAAAATCAATGTAATTTTTTTTCTTTTTTTAGAAAATAATTCATCACTTATATTCCATTAAATTTTTGACTTTTATGTATAACTATTATATGTAAAATAAAAATTATTGAATCAAAGAGAAATTAATTCTTAATTACAAATTATAACTTTATAGGTTCTTATCTATTATATTTAATAATTAAAAATTATTTGTTCATTTAAACATTCCAGTATAAAAAAATTCATATGAAGAATTTTGATGTATAAAAAAACATAAAATTTTCCAGATGAGAACATAAATTTTTTACTAAATATTTAAAAAATTACTATGAATTTTATTATATTTTTTAATTAAATGTATTTCTAAGAAGATTTAAACAATTGATTCAATTTTGCAAACTAAATTACACATAAGGAAAAAAATGTGTCTGGTCATCAAAATGAATGACAAATTAATACTATTTTGTTTATTTGAAGGTGATTGTTTCAAATATCTTTTCACTGCTATGATACCTATTACGTAAGAGAAAAAGAGAAGATAAACTCGCTATGGAAAGAAATCATCGACATTTGCACTACCGAGTGCATGTGTGGCTTCCTCATTTTCCAAGGATTCAGTTTCAAATCCATGCAGTGACGAAGTATATATGATGATTTCATTCAGACGGAATATTCTAAATCATAAATTAACATAACAAAACAATATAATATGCGTTAATAAAAATCTATACAATTATTACTTTTTCCTCATTTCTCATTGACTTTACAGATGAAATAATTTTCAATTAAGCCAGACAAATCTGACACCGTAACGACATACCAAACCATATAGTAAGCAAATTTTAATTTTTCAAAATTTTATAATTCTTTATAACTTCGAATGGTTTGAAATTCAGGAAGTGAATTACATTAATTATATTATATATATATTTAAATTTATATAGTAATTTCAAAGTAACTCAGAGATCACCAGCTAATTTCCATAGATGTCTCTTTGCGGCGCGACGTCAGTTCAGAGACTGAGAGAGCCGTAGGCTGCTATTGCCAAGGTTTGCATCGCAATGGCGCGACTAACACTTGATATCATTGAGTCAGGTAGGCTCTGCGGCTCGGCAGCTTCTTTCCGCACCATGCCACATCCTCTGACTACTCAGCGTCAAAGACTCGCATCCCAGCCAAGAAACTCTGCAATGCAAGATGGCGGACCCATCACGATACGGAATACGTTCGAAAGAAATGGGGTTCCGCATGTCGTGTCATCGGATGGAAAGTTCTGGAGGCTCTGCCTTATGGACTGCGCCGCGTCTCCAGACCTCTCACGTTGCTGATATGCTTTGCTACAGCGTAGCCTCGAAGATCAGCATGGCCTCTTTCGAAATCCCATGGCAAAGATCCTGTTTTCAGGCAAAAAAGAAACGTAGCGTAGAGGATGCATATTCAATGGTGAGAAAATACTGATGATTCTAAAAGCATCTTTTGCTTATTGTTTTTGTGGGTAAAAACAAATTTGTTAACATTTCATCAAGCAAAGTTGGAAATGTTTCAATGGTTTGTAAGCTTGATACACACAATATTGTTCATCAACATATCAAGTAATTCCATGGATGGTCCATGGCAGAGCAGGGGTAGTCAATATTTTTATAATCTACCGGCCAATGTATGCAAGGATAGGATGCCGGCAAGAGACGAGCAAATTGGACAATGAGAGCAGAGAGGCTATGACCATGAGAAAGGTCCACAATAAATTTGAGGATGGTTATGACTCGGTAAATTTAAGACATTAATCTTAATATGTTATTTTATAAAGACAATAATAAATATTTATAAAAACAACTTACTGTAGTTAAATCTGATTTTTATTTATGTTATGTAATGGCTACAAGCATGGAATCTGATGAACTTCATATTTAACACACTAAATTATTAATGAGATCCTTGATGCTGATGCTGTATAAGGGGTCACATATATTGGTCACTTTATAGTAAGTGGAAACAAACAAAGGTCCTCGAAAAATATTCATAGTTTCCTTTTCTTTTATTAAAATATTGTCAACAGCACTCAAAATTATTTCCCAAATATCAAGTAGGAAAGACATTAATAAAATGAATATCATTTTCCACACATTTTGGGATATGACAGATTTTCTATTTAATTTAAAAAATCAAATTAAAGAAAGCTTTTCTTCTAGTATCCAGCCAAAATTCCTACCGCCCATCAACAATGAAAGCTGGAAATAATCATACGCTAGTGGGCGGTAAGGACCAGGTTGAGCACTATACCGATATATAGAAATGCCAACTTTCTTAATTTTTAGTGAGATTCATTTCATGTCTCTTAGACGCATCACAATTATTTTTCAATAAAGGAAGGTGACAGAACATCACATCATATAGAAAAATAAGCAAATACAAAAGAAGACATGTCCCTGAATCTATGTTTCGAAATTGTTGGGATCACTTTAATAATTACTTTGATAAAATGATCCAGAAAATTAGCTTGTTTAACTCGTTAAACCTCATTTTCACATAAATATACAATTAAAAGCTATTTTCTAATAACTTTAATTAACTCTTTTAAAAACCAATTAATAATTGTTTTCTTTTAATGTTTAATGGATTTCTTCACAATGTTATGTATTAGGTGTAATAACGTTAGATTACTCCAGCATTATGTCAATAAATAATACTTAGGCAACTTTATTAAATACTTATACATTTTAATCCGATCCTGATTGAATTTTAAAAAATTAATAGAGTAAAATTTTGTAAATTTCATTAGAAATTATAAGACTTATTATTTAAATCATTCCTTAAACTTAAACCCCGAGCAATGTAATTACTAATTATGCACACTGATGGTTGCTCATAACATAAATATGTATGTTGGCTTTTTTTTTTGACATTCAGGCTCGTTTAATGGTAGTATTGTACTGGTAACCTATTGCTATATTACATTATAAAATTAATTTTTATGATGAACATAATTTTTACTTTTTGGATTATCTTAAAACTTTTGAATGTAAAAAAAACAATTCCATATGAAAAAAATTAATATTATACCATTTATAATCAAAATTCAATAATTTTACTGGTTGAACACAAGAATTACTAAAGGATACTTTACTTTCAACATATTGTTGTAAATATATGACTTATTGGAGACTAACCATTGGCAATAAGGGTCACACATAAAGAAGGAACAAGCAAAAACAAAGTAAAGTATACAGTAAGATAGTGGGAATAGATACAAGTTGGTCCACACACCACAAAACATGTTGGGGGTGAGGAAGAGAGTAAATAAAGGGGGTGTAGGCAACTTATGGCTAGTCCATGAGGGCTTTATTTACAATACAATTGTAAGATTTCTTGGCGCTGAGCTTCCTGTTCAGTCCGATATTTCCAAAAGATGTCTAAATTCATTGTACCTTGCCTATAAGTACCAGAGAAAGAGTCTTCGAGGTGAAGTATTCTATCATCCTGTTTAGGTGAAGATAATCGTGTCCGGGTTCTAACGAAAGTTGGCAAACCGGCCTTCTCGCGTGGTCTTAATGTTAAAGATTTCAGCTGTCTTGAATATCGTGGGACTCTTTGGTCTTTAAATTTAGTTATGAGATTATTTTCTCCAGTTTTTAAAAAAAATTTATTAATAAGGTTTTTGAAAGATTTTGTGGAACTTGTTTTTCCAATATTCATTATTGGTTCATATGATTGTATATTAAATGTATTGAAATTGCCAATTTCATAGCTTAAAAAGAAGAAGTGCATTTAATGAAGTTTTGGCTTACTTAGGTAAAAAGCTATTATCGCAATTGGAAAACAAAACACAACATTGTATTAATCAACAATAATTAAAAACATTTTTATTATGCGATTTCCAGGCGTAAAAGCTAAAACACTATAAAGCATGTCGCATATTAA
>BPLR01009384.1:0-20114 GCA_021605095.1 Caerostris extrusa | reverse complement strand
AAAATGTTAAAATATTTATTAAAATGATTTAAAAAACAGAAAATATCTTTGATGTATAAAATTGGCAATGCTTGCTCCTTTATAAGAAAAATATAAATGTGCAATCAAAATATTTGATCGTTTTTTAATGCTAAATTAAAAAACAAAAATCATCTACTGTTGATCTCTAAGCAATAATGGTACTTCTAAATATTAACAATTTTTTTTCTGATTTCTATCCGTAACTCTAAATATCCCAGTTGTCCAGTTTTGTATAGTAATTAACTGAGTACTGAATTTTTCTACTGAACAATTTTCTTCGTGACACTGTAATTTTTCTTCACAAATGGAGGCAACCCAGCAAAAATCAATAAAACTTCAAATCGCCAAGAAATTTCTGTACATTTAAAAAGAAAATACGTCTAAAGCTACTATTGTTAAAAAAAATAAATGTGTCATTTGCCATAGCTGATTTGTCAGACCTTTTTGCTGAATTAGTTTTAATTATTCTACCAAGGTATAATGATAAACATTTTTAAATATCTGAATCTTTTTTCCTACTAACTAAATGCAAGAAACTGTCTAAACTTAATAGTTATTAGTTTAGACATTGTCATTATAAATTAATATAAAAATAATTTAAAAACTAATAAAATAACTAAAAATGAAAAAAACTATTAAAATAACTTGTTTTAATTTTAAAATAAATTTACATAAATCATTGCAAAGTGCTTAGGTCATATGTGTATTTGTGGAGAATAGAACCCCCCTTTCCTTAAAAATTCATTTACTTGATTGTTAAACAAAAAAACTAATAGTAAATTGAAATGCAACTAATTGCACTTTAAAATTAGTTTTGTTCTTAAAGGAAATTGTTTCTCATTAGATTTTAAGAAATAGATTATTTTTTATTCAGTTTTTAAAATATGCTCTGCCATAATCTGTTCTTGCTATGAATGAATCTGTCGACAGAGTATTAAAGTATTTGTTCAATTATGGCAACATTAAATTAAAAGTAAATGAATGAATTCCTTTAAAGGTAAATGATTTTTCGAAGCTTATTGCTTTAAGTTTTAACATATAACTAAGCAAAGTGAAGATATCTTCTATTTAATAGTATATATTAATGAATCACATGAGGAAACAATTTTTCAACTCCACATAAAATATTTTTGCTTATATATTAGTTTTAATAATGAAAAATTAGTAATCTGCATTTATAAATATCTATAATGGCAAATAAAATGACTGTTATAACGTAATATTTACTTTTTTTCCACACAATATAATTATTGAGGAAGAAATTTCATTTGAAATAAAAGTACTTTTGAAAAGTAAAAGAATTATAGATCAAGTTCTTAAATTATTTTATGTTATAAATTAGAATTGAGAAAAAAATATAAATATCTCAAGTTTAAAGAAATTTACGATTTTATGTTGGCCTTACATTCAGAAGCAATTTGACATCATAAAAAAGAATGAAACAAAAGTTCGACAATTTGTTCAGTTTTAAAGTGCTGTGTCCTCTTTATTTGAATTGAAAATTGTAGAAGTATTACTAAACTGCTTTTGAATTTGCACTAAGTTTTCAAGTTGATTTGTCTAACGGTAAATTTTTTCATATATTAAAACCATTTATCGAGCTCTTTGGTATAAAAATTTTCACATTTTAGTGCCAATTAAATTCATAGTACTTCAAAGCTAATTCGATTATATTTTCAGTGTTACATGTGTTTCGTAGATCATTGAAACTTAGTGAAGATTACGTTTTACTTAAGCAAATTTACGCATTAGCCTATCATAATTTAAAACCCCGAATATGAAGATGAAATATTTTCAAAATAAAGCAAAAAGTGTCTGTCGAGTTTAAACTTGACTTTATTATTTTCTAATTTTATTAGAAATATTTGAAGTTTCTTAATATTGTTTGGTATATGATTTAACAAAATGATAATCATCAAAGATATTAATATATATTGAGATATGCATATTAGAAAGTTTTATTTGAATTTTCCACAATTTTTCAGGTAAATATGTCTTAATTTTTAATATACAAGTAGAATATATTTTCTCATTAAATTACGTATTAACTTCTTATAATGGCTGAATTAAATATAAAAATTCAAATTTTTTTATACAAGTTCCTATGGGCTAGACTTCCTAGAGTTCATATAAATTTACTTTGACAAATTTATAAACTTTTACCCTTCCGTTAACATTATTGCTTAAATATTATATGAAAAGTAAGTAGAAAATTAGAAACTTTTAAATTATTTTAACCAAATATAAATATAATTAATCTAAAGTTCAGTAAATTTTAAATTGTTTTTATAGAGTCATAACTGTTGTAACTTTTAAATTGATTTCGAATTGCAATGGATTTTAAATAAGCAATGGAACTTTGATAATTGTATGTTACTGAAATTTCACTCAGGCCTCTAACGATTAAAATAAAAAAAAAAGTGAAGAAATGAAGTCAAATCACCAATTAAATACAAAAAATACTTAGTTTTTGTTTCATAATTAAATTGCAAATTCTAAAAAATATTCAAATTATTAATAACGAATGCAAATAAGAATACGAACAAAATCAAATCAGTTGATGTAACCAGAAAAAAACATAATTCTTGCAAAATAAATTATGTGAAATTTTTTCTTTTTTTGAAAATATTTCATTGTGAAATAGAATTTATTAAGAATTTCTAATTCCGTAGTTCATAAATTCAGCAATACTAACTAATATTATTCTTGTTAATATTTAATTATTGCGGATTATTATATTTAATTATTGGAAGATTCAAACTCTAAACAGAATTAGTTTATGGAAATATTATAAAATATGTGTAACTACTTTTTAAAAAAAAAAAGGAAATATAAATGTTTAACAAAAAAAATGCTATTTATAAATTTACGTATTTTTTTTCATAGGTATTTTTCTTCAACAGCAAATTTAAGTAAAAGTAAATATAAAATTTAATTATAAATCTAAATTTTTAAAAACAAATATATATTTAAAGCTGAATTTTTTTTTTATTTTAAATTATTTTTATCAAAGAGTATTACGTTTGGCTTTATTACTGCAATGACATTAAATTTAATATAGCTATAGATATAAATTATTATATTAATATATTAATTATTATAAATTATATATAGATATATAAAATTAATATGCGCATTAAATTTAATTCAGCAAACTCAATTAAGAGAAAAGCATAGGCAGTGAAGAAGTTAGAATTATTGTTAATATTAAAAAGTATATATCTATTTCAAGCTGAATTTTTTGCTTTTAAATTATTTATATCAAAGATTATTATGTTTGGCTTTATTTACTACAATGACATTAAAATCGGCATTAAATTTAATTTAGTTCTATTAAGAGAAAGAATGGACAGTAAAGGATAAGTTTTAGAATTAGAATTATTGTTAACATTCTGCAAAACTATATTTGACTTAATTTATTCAAACAAACCAAATTTATTCTTTAAATAGTATAGACGTTATACGTCATATCATTTTAAAAAGGTTTTCCCGTCAAATGTTTTAAACCTTTATATAATATAAAAAATGACTTTTTTGTGAATTTATTTTGTAAGAAAAATGAGATTTGCTGAAATCTTGTATTTTTCTGATAAAATCAAATAATGACATCCAAGAATGGTAACTTTGTTGCCAAGCAGGATCTTCAAAAAAGTAATCTAGTGATAAATTTCTTCTGGTTTGAAAGAAAAAGAAGATAGATGGGAAAATAAATACTACCTACTCATTTACCGAACGTGTTTAAAATTTATTTTCAAAATTTAGTTTCAAATAGATCAGTATTTCAATTTACTCGAATGTTTAAACAATTGGTAGTAGGGCATTAATTTTTTAAAAATTTAATAATTCTATGTACATTCAAATAAAATTATACAATTTTTTCATTCGTAAATTTTTTTTCGAGAATTCATTAATCAATAAGTTAAACAATTTTGTACATATATTAACCTTTTGAACACTCACTATAGTTATTTTGATTATAGTGTTGCCAGTTTTCTGTCATTCTTAACAGCTAATTTATAAGAAATGGAATTCTTTTTAAAAAAAGCCATGAAAATCATTTTTTATTGAAAAATGATTTTCATTATTAATTAGTTTGAAAAAGTCATTTTAGAATCTGAATAGGATGATTTAATTACAGCTTTTGATTATATTTGCTTATAAGCTTTTGTGATTATATATATTGCTTTTATGCGATTTTATAGCTTTTGAATATTTTTAATTCAATTGTGTTTTTATTGTTCGAATTGCGTAAAAAATGGTTTATCACGCCAATTTCCAAAAAACATTTTCTTTTAATGTTATCAGCTTTAATTTATATACCTGCAAATAGATCACAGTATTTTAGCGTATATACGTTATACATTGTCATTGGCTGCCATTTTTTATTAATTTAGTCTCATTTAAAGGAAATTTTATTTTGTAAAATGTTGACATAAACAAATCTATGGAATTTATTTTCATTTCGAAATTTAAATTATATTTGTAGATTAGTATATTTTTAATTCAATTGAGTTTTTATTTATCGAATATCATAAAGGGCATATAAAAAAATTTATCAATATCCCAAATTTTTTTTCAGAATGTTATCAGTGTTATTTGATGTACAGCAAATAGATCACAGCATTAATGCACTGTACGTATATATATATACATATGTTATTCATGGGCTGGCTTTTTATTAATTTGGATTCATTTAAAAGAATCCTAAAAGAATATTTTGTAAAATGTTGAAATACACAAATCTATGAAATTTAGACTCACTTTAAAAGAAATATCCTTAATAAAAATGTTTTCTCGTCTAAAGAAATTTCTTGGTTAAGGTATAAAAAAAAAAAAAAACTGAATTATACTATATCTTCATGAAACCAGAAAACATGCTTTTTTAACCATTTTTAAATTTAAGATAAATCTTCTAAACTGCACGAAAAAACAGTAAATTAAATCTTTTCAAAAATAAAATTTCTGGGCATGTCCAGAATAATGTTTTTGAGCATAAGATTACGTTGAGAGCAAATAACATAATTACTTTCACCAAAAAAACTTAATATACATTTTTGAGAATCTAACTAACCAAGTTCCACTAGAACACTGAAAAATATTTTTTCAAAAAATAAATACTATTAATTTTATTAATTAAACATTTTTAGCTATATTTTCTCTAAAAAAAAACTTTAAAAAACTACAAAAAATATTTTTTAAAAATTAACTTTTGGAATACCATCAATTGTTTTCTCGTATTGACCGCCATTTTTAAATGTTTTCAACTTTTTAATGAGTATGAATAAAATTGTGTAAATATATATAATTTGGTTTTAAATATTTTATTTTTAAACGATTCTAATTTGCATATTTATTATAAGCGATTTTGAATAAGAATTTATTTTTTTTATCGTCTGCGTCTTTTATCGTATGATTCTATTTCTTATTTCATGGCAACGTATAATTTGTTTGTCATTTAATCAATCTTATTTTAGAATAGAATAAAATTTAATTATGGTGAATGTTGTATATATATATATACGTTTGGAAAAAGTTTTATTTTTATCTTCATTAAAAAAGTGAATGAAGCAGTACTTAAATTTGAAATTTTATTGAAGTCTAGGATTATGAGTAAGTGAACTTATTATTCTTAATTTTATAATTCTCATTAGAGCCATGTCTTAATTTAAAAGCATTGTTTGCTTAATCGTTTTCTTTTAATCGAAAAATATTTTTCTTGCAATTTTTTATACAAATTTTGTAATGTAACTATAGTTTACGAATTATATAATTTTATTATAATTTGGAATTTTAATGAAATTTTTCTGTATCTATTTTTAAAAACTGTTGTGTGCTTAACTTAAGAAAGAGCTAATTTGTAAGAATATTTTTGACAAGGATATAACGGCATGTTATGACACATTTTTTTTCCTATGAAACAAGATTTTATTTATTGAGAAATATTTGCATGTTTTTATACTTATAGATATTAAAATTTATTTGCATGAATTATTTTTATTTTTATTTAATAATGATATTGTTATTTAATAATGATATTGTTATTTTTTTTTTCTTTTAATGGTTACTTGATTAAAATAGGAAAATATTGAAGGAATTTTTGCTACTATTTTATTATGCCCGTATTTAGTATCATAAAGCAACTATAGATTTAAAATTAAAGACAATCAATTATTTAGTGTATCTATAAATGTTTTAAAACTAAATTCAGGAGATTCAATTTTTTTTTTTTTTTTTTTTTTTGAAATGTGCATGTTTTATTAGTAATTACCTATTTTGAAAATTTCATACTTCTGACTAGTAAGTGCAAATAATAATAAAAAAAATAATTAAATCTTGTTAAAATTTTAGTTAATTTAGCAAGTTTAAATTTCAATTATTTTATCCTGCATATTATACGAGATCTATAGATGCTTTGCTTTTCATTCTAAATATCGCTGAGATTTTCAAGAAAACTTTATTACTCTGGATACTGGATGGGATTAGAATATTTTACCTTATTTTTATTAATTGAAGTGCTTTCATGAATAATGCATCACAAGTATGACGAACGGGAACGAAAGTGAGCGTCTTTGCAATTTTTAAGGGGGAGGCTCTGGTACGGGGTGGAAAAGAGAAAATAAGATGTATTTCAGCGTCATCGCAGATATGGAAGAATATTGAGATTCCCTGACATGCTCCAAAGGAAGACGTGTGAATGAGATGTTCAATGGCTTGACGATAGATAGGAAGAAATTTCTTTAGTTAGTGTAAATTTTTGCACCCATTCCCATGCCATCACTCGTACTGGATGTCTTTGACGTCGTGTTATCTGTGAAAGCTGCAGAAAAAAAGTGGACGGAAAAATTTGCATGTATAGTAGTCGGCTTGTAGGCCTTCTAGTAACTTTTATTTTTTATTTTTTGACAGAAACATGGAGCCAGAAATCCATAAAATGCAAAAATGATGATCTGTCTGAATTGATAACGTAAACTTTGTGATGTAGATTTGTTTGTCTTTAGATGTAGTGCAATCTTTGCTTATCTTTGTGATGCTGATTTGTTTTCGCAGAATTAACCGAAAATAACGGATTTTTTCATCGTTTAAGTGGAAACTTTAGAAGGCATTAAATATTTTTGCTTTAAAACTATTTAATTCAAAATGGAGATTTTTTTAATTTTTGCTATATTTAAAACTTATTTTATAAATTCTTATGAATCTAGTATACATATTTATGAAAGATATGCATTGCAACTTGGCGGCAGAATGCACGCACGCACAAATACGCGTGCACACACACAAATATGCACACACTTAAACACTCACACACATTTGCTTGATGAAAATGCTTTTTTACAAGTATTTGAATGTTTGTTGAGCGAAATTTTAAAATGGAATATTTTGCACAAAATCTTAGATTTATGTAATTTTTTTTTTTATTTCTATCTTCAGTAACCAAGAAAAATTCAGTAAAATTTTATTATTTTCAAATGTTTTTACAATATTATCTTGCAAAAGCTGGATCATGCTCTTTATTGTCTCATCAAAATTTGAAAACCTTAAAAACAGTTATATTTCAAGCAAAATGGGCGGTTCCAGAGGTGGATCTTGGGACAAGAATCGGCGGGTCGCAGTCTATGCACACCTCCTTTATAAAATTAAACCTGTTTTATCGTAACTAAAAACTAGTTATGGCTTACGACTTTTGATACAAGATGATCTACTTGGAAAATTAAAAATGTTACATTTTTGGATATATTTTCTTCAAGTTCAAATTTGCGACATCAAAAGCGACATTAATTTTGAAAGTAAATTTTTAAATTCAGTGTTACAAAAATATATTACTTTAAAATTTCTTTTTAATATTTTAATGGAGTACAGTATATTAAAAAAAATCATACGAAAGTTTACAATTTTATCCATCATTCCAAGAAGTTGAGTTATTTAAAATGAATTTTTAAAATTTAAATTCTGTTTACTGTTTTATGCAGTAGTGAATAAATTTGCGCTGTGTAACGTTACGCTTCATAAAACGTCGGAATTAATTGGCTTTGCAAGCAAAATTACAAGCTACGGTTTAAATTAGATTTAGTAGATTGTGTGCAGCTTTTGCTGAATCAAATGCAGCGGTAACGAGATAGACTCGGCTTATTTAATTAGTCAAAGTCAATTTAGAGAGTACATCTTTTTTAACTAATTTTTTGGTGCAGTTAATGAGTAAGAATACTTGGCGAAATATTGGCTGACAGCCAAATTGAAAATTACGGCTCTTGAGAAAATAAAGGGTGGTTTTAAACCCCTGTAAATCTTAGTATACAATGAGATCTGCAATTATCGCAGATATTTTTAAGCTTTAAAATATATTTTGCTTAGATTAGCCGCATAACTGGAACCAAAAGTGGGAATAATACCAATTTCGTCTGGTCTGCAATTTTTTATTTAGATTGTAGATGAGGTTATTAAATGCTTTATTTTATTGCCTTTTATATGGCCATTGAGGTCAACTTTTGGTGTCCTGTTATTAGCTATAACTTGAAATAATTTATTCGACTCGTGTTATGATAAACTCATTCGTATATGAAATGTGTTTATCACAAAATGAATTCACATACGTTTTTTTACAACATAATAAACATTAGGGTCAGTTCCAATCCAAATTGGCGGCCTGTTAGCCAATTTGCTAGCTCTCTGTCCTTTAGTACCATAGGCTCCAGGTTCGAATCCTGGTGGTGGCATGGATGTTTATTAGTGGTTCCGAATCCACTTTAAACTGTAGATTCCGGTCTGTTTAGCCCTCGTGTGCACAAGATGACCGTAGAGCGACAAACTAAACCAATCCAAATTGACTATTCCAAAATTGGCAAAAGCATTATATACCAATTTGATTATCTTTGTTTCCTTTGAAGATGGATCGTAAATATGTATGATGTAACTTATTGCCGAGTATTTTGCAACCTACAGAAAAAAACGTTTATCTTAAACATTTGCAGTGTGATGTGCCATTACACAATATGAACAATAATGGAACATTTTCATTCTTCCCCCCAAAAATCCATGATTACTTAATTTTATAACTCGTATTACTTTTTTATATCACGTAGAAATTTATCATTAAGAAATTTGTAATAGAGTGAATGCAAAAATGTTTTTGTAACCTTGATTTCCATGTAATTAGGAAAAAACTATGATTTCCTGAAAATACCGACAGATTCTTGATTTAATTTTAATTATGGATGAAGTTCTATCAACCTTTTCTTGATTACTCATAAGTTAGAGTGAAGTTTGTTATCGTAAATTCTACTGAACATATTTTGAAAAACAAGCATGAAGAAAAAAAAAAAGCAAAACTCTACTAATCTTTTTTCCAAGGAGCACGGAGCAAAATTTCATCGTCATTCAGTAGAAAAGAAATGTAGGCAAATATCTTCCTTATTTTTTCAATTTTCTTTGTCCATTCCAATTTATTTACGAAAAAAATATTTTTTTAAAAAAAAAAAAAAATTCTTACATAAATATTTATCGCTTTTATAATTTAAATTTAAAATCACTTAAACAAGCTATACATTATAAGATTAATTTATCAACTCACGTAAACACACTAACTTATGGAGATTATACCAGTGCACATATTACAATGACAAATTTGAAAACAAATTTTTTTTTTTTTTTTTTTGAAATTTTTTATTCAAAATTTTCAGTAGCATTTCATTTAATAATTTTAATTTATTTTACTGTCAATTAACCAGACAATTAAATTTTATTGATTCAATTGTTTAATTAACCGAAAAAGGAGAATTAATCTAGCTTACAAAATAATATTTAAATTTAGTTTTTATTTGCAATAGTAAAGATAACGTAAATATTAAGTAATATATATGAATATTTAATTTTCTGTCCACGGCTAAACTTTGGATACGTAGATGATTGATCAATATTAATAATTTCTCATTAGTATATTCTTTTTCGTAAATTCTTGGTAGTGTATTTGTTGCGCATTTTTCCTTTTAGCCCAAAGATTATCAAACAATCAGTAACGCTCTTATCTAATATTTATGGATGTACACGACACTAGTTTTAAATGCTATTTAAGTAGCTTATAAGAATGCATTGCCACAGGTTAGATCTGTCAAAAGATATAAATCTGTAGGGCGGTATGCTTTCAAATCTATGCATGAAAAACATAAATGATGGTATCGTCTAGAAATAAATCTGAATTGCTAACTAGGTTAGATACCCGTTATTCATAATCGCAATCTCCATTACTCAGTTCAAACTGGTATAACGGGACAGTCTGGCGTCATCAGGTCATTGAGTATGAACGAATAAAATTGCTCTACTCTAAGAGAAAGGTCTTGCAAATGGGTGTTTTTTTCTTTTTATTTTAGAGATGAATTGGGGGAATTGCTCGATCTTTAACGAGTCGCCTTTTTATTCACCGACAGTTCTAATCAAAGCTAATTCTTATTTGCTTTGCACAATTTCATATGGCTTGGCTTAGTTCAATAAAATACGATTATTTCTATACAAATTGAATCATTAATTTTATTTTTTTTTTATTTTTATACATTTAGTGCAAATGAAATATGTTAAAAATATTTTGATTATAAAAACTTTCTTTATTAAAAGTTTTCTTAAATAAAGCGAAACAAAAATTGCAGGTACGTATTGGAGTTTGACATGCATTATCCTAAATTTTTAATTTCTTTTTCACTTTTTTTCAAATTTTAACGTTTTCTTTAATTGTATAGATGATCTAAAGCTATACTATAGAAAGATTTATAAGACCAAATAACTGTAGAAATAGTTTTTTCTTTTATGTTAAAAAAAATAATTCATTTAATTTTTTTTACTATAAATGTACTATCTAGAATTTCATCTACTTTTAATACAGATAAAAATAGTTTGTTAAAATTGAAATATATTCGAATGTTGTTACAAAATAAATAAATTAAAGGAAAAAGAAACTAGTAAACAAATATTAACCAGTTTTTCTGTTTATTAATTTCATAATTTTTAATGAAATAAAATTTTAATTTATGTTTATAATTTATGATTTGGGTTAATATATTTATCAATTGGATAATATACAATATATCAAACAGTTAAAGACCATTGGGCATAAATTCTGTTTAACATATGACAGAACTAATTCTATTGTCTGGCTTGACTACATTTTTAAAGCAAAAAAAATTGTGCCCCCTCCCGTCCATCTTGTATGGCTTGCTCATCATAGAATAACTTGCAATATCAAAGTTCGTACTACTACGAAGCTGAATCTCTTCCATTTTTTAAAAAAACGTTTTTTACATTATTTTCAATCTTTAAATTTTAATATTTTTAATTTGTATATTTTTTTAAATCTGTTTTTAACTACTTTGATGGCATATATAATGGACCCCTAATTGTTTCTTCAAATTTTTTGCTTTTCATAATTTTATTTTTTGCTCTATATTTGAATTCTTTATAAAATGTACTGCACTTTTCATACTGTAGTTACAAATGTATTTTACATGAGAAAAAGAAATTAGTATTTTTAGTGTTTATTTTAATTTTATTGAGAACATAACGACTATAGAAATTGAAGGCGAGATATGCAAAAAAAAAATTACGCAAATTTAATTTTTAAATCATATTTCAAATATACTTCTTGAATTGAAGCTATAGGTTTCATTATTACTTATACTCTCAGAATTTATGACGAGACATTCTTTTTTTTTTTTTGTGTATTTTAGATTTATGATATTCTATTAATATTTTAAACAGGTTCATAAATGTCCCATTGATAGCAATTGCAACTAATTAAAATTGAATGAATAAAACCAAATTTTTAACTTGCATTTTGTATCGGTTTCTTTTTTTTTTTCTCAATTTTTTCCATCTACTTAGATTTTTCGCGTCTTCACTTTCTCTTTAAAATGGCTGTATGTTGGTGGGTGCTGATTCTGCTTTGGCGTCAAAATGTTGGCGACGCAAATGCCTCGGGGCTACACTGAGGAAGGGATTTTTGGATACGAATCAGTTTCGCTTCCGCCGTCTCATCTTGCGAAACGAATCCTTTGACTCGTCCGAATGAATTTATTTCTTTTACTTGCCGGTTTACCCGTCACTCGTGGGAAAATGAATTTATAATGTGGCATAGTGCATGCAATTCTAATGTGTTATGAAGAAATAAAGGGGGAAAATTCCTTCTACATGTGTTAAAGAAGAATTTCTCAAGGGTGAATATTAAGTGTGTTTTAAGAAATTTATGATTGAATAACATTATTTCGTTGTAGAAACTATTCGAGATTGTTTAGCTGTTGATCGAACGTATATCTATCTACCACAAAACAAGGAAAACATTAGAAAGACAATTTTATCTTTTAAACATTTATTTCAATATTTTTTTATAGTTTTTTTGCGTGTGCTACAATTAGAGATTTAAATTTTATATGTGGATAAAGGGATTACTAAATACTTATCAACATGAAAGTCGGGTAAGTGAACTCACTGAAATATTTTTTGGTCTATTTGCTAATGGATTTTTAAATTTCTTTTTAAAATACGATCATAAAAATTTAAATACAAAATATATTTGAAATGTGTTACTATACGATGCACTATTTTATTGTCTAACTTGCCGAATTCATTAAAAAATATAACAGCTTTCGTAATATTTTATGAATAAGTATCAATATTTTCATTAGATTAACAAAATTTTTGCAAATGTATTTTCTACAGTTTACTTGTGTAACTGTTGTGAATAAAATATCCATTCAACACAAGAAAGTTTGTATTTAAAAAAGATGGAATTGAATATTAAGGATGGGCAAAAATTACAATCCTTCATTTAACTTCTTTTATCAGTATTTCGCTATCAATCTTTTCTCTCTTGCAAATATATCAAAAGCTTATTAAATTTCCCAAGAAATCTGTACGCGTAAAACTTTTTACAAAAAATTTAAAAATGCTTTATATGTTGATATTTAATATCCTCTTCTCTTGTAATGTTCCCAGTGAAATACTATTTATTTTTTAACTAACAAAGCATCCTTGAAATTTTTAATTTGTCTTAAATGTCAAAAATACTACACTATTTTTCTTAATGTTTCAGCTTGTAGATTCGGAGCGAGTGAAAATAAACCTATACATAATATATTTGAAATTCTTTATTTACTATATGTAATATATTTATATAATATTATTTATTCATATTTCATAATATATTTGAAATTCTTTATTTCCCACTCTAATTTGAGGGGAAAAAACAGCAGTAGAATTCCATAAAATATCAAGTGAAGATTAAGGAACGTTCATTTTTCCCGCCTGTACTAATAAATTTATGAATAGGTATGCGGTTCTCCCCCTCCTTCTATCCTAACGTACATATTGAGAAAAGTTAAGTTATTTATATTTTCATTCTTAAATAACAAATAAGATTAACAGACGACTTTTAAATAATTGATGGAACCTTTATTCTGAAAAATATTTTAAGAATAAACTTTTAACAATATTACTGTAATTTTTGTTGATGTTAATAGCATTATTTATCTGATGTTTTGAAACGTTGAAATTACCATAAGAGACTGCAGTGTATCATGATTTTTATCTTACGATTTTTTTTTTTTTTTATTATATGGAGAAAATGTCAATTTTGTTCTGGTTTTGGGCTTGTGGTTATTAAAATACACAATGTTTTGGAGTATGTGTCCACAATAATATAAGACTTGTTATATTTATATGGTAGACAAGATTAAACAAAGTTAAAATATTTGACTGCAGAATATTTCATAAAATCAATTCCTTGTTGATTTTTTTTTGAAAATATCTTTAGCGCTCATATTCTCTATACAATTAACAAATAACGCCCCTTACTGTACTTCAATTATTAGCTGAATAATTTGAATATATTTAGTGTAATCCAAGTCTTGAATTGTGAGAGGAATGCTAAAATATGCTGATATTTTATTTACAATAAAATTTTCTACATATTGCAAGTGTTCTTTTTTTTATTAAATGAGTTTAGATTTGATTTATAATTCATTGTTGGTTTTTTTAAAGGAGGAAGGTTAGTTAAAAATGGTTTTAAAGATTTAAGATGGGTTTTGAAAAATTGTCCTCAATAAAATAGGATAGAATTGTTTAATGATAGATGGATATCAAATAGGTTAGGATGGAAATGTTTTTGAAGATAGAATTAAGGTAATGTCCTACATATAAACAAAGCTCTTTGAATTATTTTATCAGAAAATTGTACACAATATTAAAAACAGTCATAAAACTTCTATTATTGAATACGTAAAAATTAAAACAGGTTTCATTTAAAATTTTTCAAAACAAATTTTCGTTAAAATCAACAATTTAAGCAGATATTGACTTCAGAAATTAGTGTTTTTAAAAATACCGCCTATAACAAAATTTGAATCAATAAAGTTGTGTTGAAATGATCACTTCAAAGAAATTTCTTGACATGTATATACTATATAATTTTTAGTTTGTTTTCAATAATTCAGAATTAATTGAAATTTATAAAAATAAAATAATTGATTTTCAGAAATTTACAAGGAAAAGTGCATGTAAACAGATTAATTACTACATCGGATGATCTCAAAAGATTAGGCAATGTTTTGCGAAACCACCGGAAAATATAATTCGTACTTTTCAAGGACAATGACGCGTGCTCTCAGCTGCTTATAACAATCGAAGATAAAACGAATAACATGATTAATGCGTTTCCTTTTAAATAATAGTAGCGTCTTTGAAAGGTCATTGTGTCGATTTTTCCTTGCCTGTAAGTTTTTCGTTTTTTTCTCTATACTTTATAGGAATTAGGTTTTTATTCAATCTCTTCTCACACGTCAAATAACTGAGTAAAATTTATACGCTAAAAATTTTCTCCAAAATTAACATTCATTCTACTGTCTGTAATACATGAAAATCAATAGTAGTTTCTTCCAAAAACGGAAATAGCCAAACATACAATATCTGTTGAAGTTGAATGTTGAATTTTAATTTTTAATCTATACCATCTTTACTTAGAACATTATTGGTATCGATACTTCCGTCTTTTACATAAAAAAAAAAAATGGATGATTTATCTTCCATATACTGAAGTAACAAGATTAATATTGAAATAAAGCTTATGGTGTTGTGATAATTAAAGCATTTAAATCTTAATAAAGGTATTGTTGTTTAATTATCTTTTGTCGCTACACTTGTTAAAGAAACGTTGAATTTTCATTAACATAAAATAAAATTTTTACTTGCAATTACAAAAACGCTTCAATTTAAACAACGCAAATTTTATAAGCCAGAACTCATCAATTTTCATCCATAGAACGTCAGTTTTCTAGAAACCAGATTTTTTTTTTTTTTTACTTTGGTGTTACGATTGTAAAGATGGTTTTATTGGATTGTAGAGTTTCTCTTTTTGCAAGGCAAATATTTTATACTTATATTTTGAAAAACTGGTAACAGTGATTAGAGTAATGCAACAAAGTTTTTTTTTTAATTGAAATTTGAAATGGATTTTCGAATTGGATACTTCATATACTTTTACGATTTATTTGAGTTATTAAAATTTTTGGACTTGAAAATCGAGAAATTTAAATATAGGGTTGTTTCTGTTACGTACTGTTACGATAAATGGCGAGTTAAATATTTTAATATTTGGAAAACTGATACATTATTTTCACAATATCACTTCATTTTTTAAAAAGTCATTAAAAATGCCCTTTAATTATAACTAATATATTGGATAATAACCATAGCACTTAAATTTTCAAAGTCTATTTTTATTTTTTATTTAATAACACTTTACTTTTATTTCTTTGAAGACTTTCACAGATATTCAGATCAGTAATTTTTTTTTTCAGAGAAGAAAATACTGAGTAAATAGCTCGCACCACAAAGAATTGTCTTTATAGCTAACCATCCTTTAGTGCCTTTTTTTTTAAATATTGAATTTTAAAGTTTGACAAATTTTAATACAAATAAATTTTCATTGTTTTTAAATTAGGATTTGTAATGCATGATGAGAATTTATCACCTACTTTCAAATCGATCTAATTTTGAAATAAAACCATGAATATCACATTCATGATTTTACGTAAATATAGTAATTCTTTTTATAATTTTTAAAAATAATTTTTAAAAACCATTAAAACTTCGAATTTTCATAAAAAATAATGTAAATTAATTTATATTTTTTACCGATTTTAAAATTTAATCAACACCAGAAAATAGTTTTTGAATAATTCATTTAATTTAAAAATCGATATTATTAGAAGATATACAGATTAACCCATTTGCATCATAAGCTCACATATGCGCGGCAATTTCCTGGTCATTATCACCGAAGCGCATATATGCGGACTAGTGCAATATTACGATTGCAACCGGTTGAAGTATTTTTCCTGGTAAAAACAATTCTGAAAAAAAATGATAAAAATGGAAGATTTTGATTCCAATAGTAGTGAAGAAGTAAACAGATACCAAATCTACTAATAATCAAAGATAGACCTGGATGATCTTTTTTGAAATATTACGTTATTTTCAAAACTATTCATAAAGATTTCAAGAGAAATTTAGGAGAGAAAAAATAACAAAATAAGCCAAAAATAAAAGCATCAGCAACTTGAGAAAATTCACCATGTCTATTCATTACCATCAAGATTTACTGGCCAACATTTTCTAATATCTCTTCATCAGGAAAACCT
Source organism: Caerostris extrusa (assembly GCA_021605095.1). Classification (NCBI taxonomy): domain Eukaryota; kingdom Metazoa; phylum Arthropoda; class Arachnida; order Araneae; family Araneidae; genus Caerostris; species Caerostris extrusa. The sequence goes on along the minus strand of BPLR01009384.1, from coordinate 3,420 downwards.
CGTAAATGTTGTGTACATTGTTTAAAAAAGATTAATTTTATGTGTAATAACTGCCGTGTGGCTATATGTATTGAACATTTCAATGCTATCATACGGGGCAAAACTATTACATTGAAATTCTTAAAATTATTTTCAAACTTTACCATTATTGCACTAAATCAAATTATAAATTTCTGTACTCCATTTTGACTATTTCGAAATGATAAAAAAAAAAAAAAAAAAATTTCATCTTGGAAAAGTTTAGTGATATGAGCCAATTTTTGAAAGGTGCAAATGAATTATGCGAGAACAAAATGATTTGTAACTAAATTTTTAAATGTGAAATGGCATGACATTTCCATTGAAACCTATGACATTTCCAAGTACAATTTATCGTGTTATTATTTTCATTGTAGAACGGAGGATTTTGAAAATTTGCCAAGGACTTTGTTGATCTCCACTTCAGAGAATAAAAAGATGAAATTAAAAAAAAAAAAAGAAAATGATTAACGAAGCAATTTAAACTTGAACCGCGTACTTTATTTTAAGTATCACAATGAATAATTTTCTATTGATAATGACAGCTATTCGATTGGATTTAAATTATTACTTATATCAATAGAGATTGTGCTTACTTATTTCAATACATGTTGTATGGTATAATCAAAATCCGGGGCGTTACCCATAGCGGTCTGATTTGAAGGAAATGTCCAAATACATACCACCACCACCGCCACCAGCAATCAAATCTTATTTGTTGCAAGCTAATTTCCCATTCTCCTATCATGATGAATTAATAGACGATAATGGGTTTTCGAATTATAGTTATACATCAATATAAGTAAAGAGAGAAGGACTCTTTTTATACCTAATTAGCTGTTTTGTGTTTCCAGAGCATTACCTCAAAAATTAGATAAGCTGCTAACTTTAGGGAATTCTGTATCTTGTTATTCATAAATGTTACCCATGTAAAACTGTCAAAATACCTGCCAGTGTTAAGTACAGGTAATTTAATGATCATTAATCCATTTAGTAATCTAATCGATAATTTAACATTTCTTAATGATGCATAATTAGGAGCAATAAAAGAAAATTTATTTATACGAACAGCCCACCTTAAGTATTAAAAATTTTTTGAACTGGACCTTTAGTTTTTAATTCGCAAATATTATTTACTGAAATGGGAATGCAAAGTATACAATGGTGTTCGATGTTTGCTTTTATTTTCAATCCAAAAGCGCTGTTTTGTTTTTATTCTAAACGATTTCGTGTCATTTATTTTTAATGATTCAGTCTTTTGAAGCGTTTTTCTGAAAAACTATCGTATAATAAATCATTTCATAAAACCTGTGTATCTTATTATTTTTATGCTTTTTGTACTGTTTCTGTTCTAGGAATTTTGCGTTTTTTTCCAGGTAATCAAAATAATAAATTATTTTTATTCTTAGAGATAAAAACGCACAAAAAGTCGTGGAACGCTTTCTTTATTCTTAGAAATTGAATACCTACTGCAATTTGCATAAGCATTCATTCGCGTTCTCAAAATTTTTGTCTCTTTTATAGTGGAGAAAAAAGGTTTCGCATTTGTTTGTCGTTTTACGTTTTAAATTTGCATTCAAAAATACAGGTAGTTCGTTTATATTTTGTATTGAGATAAATTTGCTTTTTTTTCGTGCAACGCAAAGCTTGTTTGTTCTAATTATAGCCTAAAGAGCATTTTTCTTATTTTTGTAGTTTTATTTTAATTATAGTTTGCTATCTTGTTTTTTACAGTACACTATAAGGACCCAATGCTGACAAATTGAATACAGGATAATAGATAAATTTTCTCTTTTCCTCTAGTTTTGTTGTACGGTAAAAGGCAGAAAATTTATAATAAAACTTGTGTCAAAAATGTTTGCATTGGAATAAATATTAAGTATTGACTTCCCTTTTCATAATTGAGGTACTCGATTAAAAGTTTAATTTGTTTCTTTGTTTTCTGTATTTAATCTGAAGAATATTGCAACCTTAACTAGCATTTCACTCGCATACCTTATATACAGAAATATTTATCCCAAAAAGTATATAACATAAGAAATTCTAATGTATGGTTAAATAAGTTTTAAACAATTTAGTTTAAATTCAAATTGATATAAAACACGTTAACTATCGAAAATAAATTTCACACTTTTTATTACGATTTAAAAAATGTAAATTAGCTAAGTAAAAAATAACATTTACTCTGCATTGGATAAATATAAATTTTTAATTTGAAACCCGTATTTGTAGACAAAAAGAATTCTTGTGAAGTCTTTAATGATCTTCATTTTAACTTGTATTAAAAAAGAATGTGAAAATATAAAGTTTAACTTTTAATTCCATTTCATTAAAATATTTCCGGAAATTAAGTTTTTTAATGCTTTTACTTTAATTATAATACCATTTGATTAACAAATTTTATCTTAAATTTATCGAATTTTTAGAAAATCATGTTTTTATGATTTTTATATTCTATGATGCAATGAAACAGACTTCCATTACATGATTTTAAACTGCTTCTAAAAATTAAAAATACCTTTTTTTTTTTTTATGAACATGCATTTTTAATATTGTATGTAATAAATAAATTAGTAAGTAATAAGTAAATTGCCTTGTTAGATTTCGTACTTTTATTTTTGTATACTTATTTATCACGTTATCTACTATTTAAACGTTTTTCTTTTGTTTGCTTGAACAGGTTCTCGTTGGTAAATAAAATATGAGAACTGTAAAAATATAATGAATAACAATTTATAATATATTCATTAATTTAAATAATTTTCTTCGTGAACAAACAATTTTTTTTTCACAAAATGTCATATTTAGCTATTTTTAGAATTAAACCTCAAAGAGTTCTTCTATATAGTGAAATGGATAAGAATCGAAAGCTTACTAATTGTATTCCACTCGAGATAAAGACATTTGAAAAATATATATTTGGAGAAAAGCTGCGGATATGTTTCATATTTGCCTATAATTGTGGACGGCTTAAGTTAAATGTGTAGTAAGTTTTCTATAAGCTTAAATAATTTTTTCATTTATGACATGTTACATGGTGAGAACATTTAGTTTACCGACAGATTTACTTTCATTTACAGTTATCAGTTAAAATATGACTGATGCAAATGAAAGATAACTCTTGCTTCTGCTTATGAAATTAAAATTTTTGTGGTGACCTTTATAAATTGAAATAAAGATATTTATTGTAAAATTTGTGTTTGTCAAATTTGCCTTTTGAAACATCCATGTTAAATGTTCTTTTTATGTCAATTTTTATAATTACGAAACTCTTCATTGTAAATGGAATTAATATTTACACTATTACACTAACTGCCGGCTGATATAAAACCCCAGTGAAATGCTTGTTAATATGCTTAGAATATACTTAGTGCCAAATAATAATTTTTTAACCCTCTTTCA